>JAPEVG010000359.1:0-35172 GCA_029747595.1 Trametes cubensis
CAATCCGACCTGGATTGCTTTGATTTGTATGGCCTGTAGGAACGATCGTTTGTGTCAGCTTTAGAACTGGTACGTAGGATTGAGTCAGCAGAGAACGCACCAGAGGCTTCGACATGAAGCGTGAGACGAAGAAATCTCCAGTAGCAAACCATAGCTGTTTAGACTCAGCAGTCAGTACGCTCGACCATATGGAAGAAAACTTCAACAAACCCCTGGATAGCCAGATGGACGGTAGCTACCGTTGAGCTCGCCCTCGTCATCCAGACCATACACCTGGTCTACTTGATCCATGACGTCGCTACCCAAGATCTCTGCGTTGGCCTCCCTCATACGCACGTACCCCGTCCTGTGTTTCCCCAACGTTAGCGTCGTATAACATGATGTCACGTTCGCCGGGGACGTACGCAAACACCACTGCATCTGCGGATAACTCGGATCCGTCGCTGAGGACGACCCCTCCTTCGGTGAACTTCTCGGGGTATACGCCGCTTCGCACCTTGATGCGTCCGTCCGCGATCAAGTCAGCGCCTCCTTTGTCCAGCCCTTTGGAAGCAACTTATCAGTGTACCCGAACCATACGAATGGCGGAGCAAGCTCACAGTACCCTTGTCAGAGGGTATGAAGTCAGACTCATGCACAGCTACGGTCGAAATGGGGCTGACTCACCTCCTGAACGTTCCAGGCTAAGGATATAGATTCCTTGCCCCTCGGGACCCATGGTCAGCTCGATGCCTCCCTTCCTCAGTTTCTCGTGCAGTTCCTTATTCGCGTCCCACGCCAACTGCTGGTCGGCGATTGTGAGCTTCCTGAGCAAACCGACGGGAAGCGCGCCCCACTTGAAGTCGGAAACAGGTAGAGGGACGTCTTCGGGGAACGCCGCTCTCAAAAACTGGCATACATACTCGCGGGTCAGGACGCAAGTCGACGAGCGTTGCACCATCGTCACGGACGCAGCGCCATTCAGAGCAAGGTCTTGACAGATGTCGATGGAACTATTCCCTGCTCCAACTACGACGACCTTCTTACCCGCATATGGGGCTCCTCCACCATATTGAAGGGAATGCATGATGGGTCCCTGAAAGTGCTCAACGTCGGGAACAATGGGTATGTATGGCTCGCCTAGGGTTCCAGTAGCGAGAACAATGTGAGAGGGGCGTAGTTTGACAATAAAACCTTCGCGGAGGATAGTGACGTCCCAGTCCTTCGTCTCTGGGTCGTATTCTGGCTTGACTTTTAGTTCGGCGTTCGTCCAGACCACTAGGTCTTGAGTGGTAACGTATTGCTCTAGCCAATCCGCCATCTTATCTCGGGGAGTGAATTCAGGCCAGTTGGACGGATAGGGCTGGTATAGCACTATCAGAGTGGAAATTGAGTGGGCGACAAAGTATGTGGAAGATAACGGACTAACGGGTGTGATGTTTACGAACCGTGTGAAGGGTGAGAGAAGGATAACGCTTTCTCCAACTATCACCAATCCGAGCGTGGCGTTCAACGACTAGAGCAGGGATATCCATTTGCTTGAACCGTGCGGCCAACTGTAGAGCCGTCTGGCCTCCGCCAACTTGGGAGGTAGCTTGTCAGCGTGATCAATGTGTTTTAGATCGTCAATCGTACTCACCTATGAGAGCATACGGTTTATCCTCGACCTGTGTCACCCAATCATTGAATTCTCTCTGCATATCCCTCCCAGGGATACCCGTAAGATCGTCCCTCAACGGTAGGGTGCCAAGTTCTTCGTACCCTCGGAGGTCGCTCAATTCAGTCATGAGCGCCATTGCCTTGTACCGGCCATCCTCGTCGGGCTTGAGGCGCGCGTGCCCGCGACCATGGCCATTAGCGCACTCGAAAGTGAAGGCCGCCTCCACCCCCATCGTCTGGTCAGGCGACATAGGGCGTGGCCGCGGAGCAAGGAAGGGCCTTTCGTCCAGCTTGATCTCAGTGATAGTGGAGGGTGCCAAGGTGCTCGAGAGGTAAGAGCTGATTTTCTCTCTGCCCTCCAAAGATCGAATGTCCCATGTAAAGACGAGAATATCTCGCAGCCATCCATCGAGAAGAAACAGCCTGGCAAATGCTTCACAGTCTGCGGTTTCCACCGCTGCAGAAAAGGCGGCAAGCCAGTCCACGGAAACGAGATGGGGGTCGAGGTTCATGGTCGGTCGCAAGGTGGGGATGGGCATGATAGGCGTCCATGGCCCAAAAGTAGGCTCATCCTAGGGCGCCCATGAGAGGATAAGTACCCTATCTTCCCAGCCTAGGATGCGGTTCTTGCAACTGTCGCCGCAGACGGCATCTCGGACCTATCACGTTGACATGGCTGCGAGAGATAGTCCCGGTGTCTTTCAGTGGGATTCCAAAGTGAAGGCCCAATAGCACTTACCATTACGGTGCATGCTCTGACATTTGTTCTGACACTGTGCGAACATCATATCCAAGGGATACTATTGAGAGGGTTAGTACCTTGGTGGTGGCGCCGTCGCACTATCTTCTCGCTCATCCTTTCTCACAGATCTATAACACGTAGTGTGTTCACGTTCGACGCCACTATGATCCACTTCACAAGCAGATCGGCCTCTCAAACTTGCGGAAAGGGAACGATTGTCGTAGTTGGTTAGATCTGAGCGAGGCGAGGGTCCATCGACTTCAACAACGAGGCGATGAGAGGTCAACCGGTCACATTTCGACGATACGGACTTAGAGTCGGCGTTTTAATCCAGTCACAACATAAACAAGCGCCGGAGCCGACCTTCCTATGGCAAGGCGGACGACTCGTCGTCGTCGTTCTCTCCTTTCAGTATGCCCAGCTGCATTGCTTTGATTTGTAGGGCCTGCATACAAGTTCATTAGTGTCAGCGGGAAGCGGGCGGTGATATGATACATACCAGCGGCTTCGACAAGAAACGTACGGTGAAGAAATCCGATGCGGCGGCGAACCACAGCTACATATGAAGAGCCTCAGTATCTTGCGCGGCGTGCCAGGTCCACTGTGAGTGCGATATTGGGACGTACCCCTGGATGCCCGCATGGACGAAAGCTTCCGTAGGCCTCGCATTCATCGTCTAGCCCAAATACCTGACCAACGCGACTCATTACTTGTTCGCCAAGGAGCTCTGTGTTGACCTCGCGCATTTTGATGTAGCCGGTTCTAGAGAGGTTGTTCAGAGTGATCAATGAGAGCAGAAAGGGCCACTTACGCGAACACGACTACATCAGCGATGATCTCGGAGCCGTCGCTCATAAGCAACCCCTGCTCGGTGAATGATCGTGGTGAGACACCACTCATGACGATGATTTTCCCATCTGCAATCAAGTCTGCGCCGCCCTTGTCTAGCCCTATAGAACGTCCGTTAACTTTGGATACACAGCGACAAGATAACATCTACATAGACATACAGTAACCTGATGATACATTTCAGTCTCGTAATACCAGACTGCACTTATGAGCATGCTCACCTCCTAGACGCATCAGTCCAAGCACATGAAGTCCCTGGTTCTCGTCCCCCAGGGTGATTTTCACTCCGCCCTTGCGCAACTTGTCATGCACCTCTTTATTTGCGTCCCATACGGCTTGTATGGTCGCTTTGCTGACCTCCTTGACCAGGCCAATAGGGAACGAACCCGATCTGAGGTCCGACACAGGCGTCGGCACGTCATCTGGAAAGCTAGCTCGCAGGTAACCACTCGCCCAATCGCGAGCCACAATTGCGGTAGGAGATCGTTGAATCATGGTGACCGACTCGGCGTCGTGAAGCACGAGGTCTTGGCAAATGTCGATGGAGCTGTTGCCGGCTCCAACCACCACGACACGCTTTCCAGCGAATGCCGCGCCGCCATTGTATCCCGTCGAATGGAGGGTATCCCCGCGAAACTTGTCTGCAGAGGGCAGGTCGGGGACGTATGGCTTTCCAAGAGTGCCAGTGGCGATGACAATATGGCCGGGACGTAGCTTAATTTGCCGTCCCTCGCGTACAACGGTGACATCCCACAGCTTGGTGGCGGCGTCGTACGCAGGCCGCGGTACCATTTCCGTGCTGGTCCAGACCACCAAATCCTGGGTCACGGAGTACTGCTCGAGCCAGTCGGCTACCTTGTCTCGAGGGGTGAAGTCGGGCCAATTTGACGGATACGGCTGATACAGCGCTATCGACAGTGCGTCGTGAGCTACACATGGTCACATGGCCAAAGCAGTAAACTATGCTCACTGCAAGCGTGTCCCTTGGGAGAATGCAGCGTTAGTGATGGGTAGCGCTTCCGCCAATTGTCGCCGACTCTAGCATTGCTCTCAATGACTAGGGTCGGGAGATTCATCTGCTTGAATCGAGCCGCGACTTGGAGCCCCGTCTGGCCCGCGCCCACTGGTAATCAGAATGTCAGTACATTCGAAACGCCGACGAATGGAGCCGCTCGCCGCTCACCGATCAAGACGTAAGGGTTCGTTTCAACTTGACGCACCCACTCCGCGAACTCCCTTTGCATGTCCCTCCCTGGGATGCCGGTGAGATCGTCCCTGAGAGGGAGGGTAGAGAGCTCTTCATGTCCTGGGAGATCCACTAGCTCCAGCATGACCGTCAACGCCCGATATGCGCCATCTTCGTCCGGCAACAGCCTCACATATGCGCGACCATGACCACGGTCGCATTCGAACGTAAACGCGAATTCGGCGCCCGTCGCGCCTAGCTGAGGTACCTCAAGGACTTTCGGCGCGAGGTGCGTGCTTTCGTTGAGCTTCACGTCCGTGATACTCGCCCTAGAAATGTGAGCTGATACGTATTGCAGGATTTTCTCCCGGCCGCTGAGGGAACGGTAGTTCCATGTCAAGACGAGGATGTCGCGCAGCCAGCCATTGGGCAAGATTGAGTTCGAGAAAGTAGCAGCATCGCTGTTGACGAGAGCTTCGCTGAAAGCCGCGAGCCATTTGTTGGCAATGGCATGTACGTCAAGCGCCATGAGTGTGAGGGGTTAGCGGGGAGACCGATGTATGTCAACCTTGATGCTGATAGAGGCTTTATACAGGTCTTTCGCTGCGGAGCGTCAAGAAGCCCGTGGCATTGAGACGCTAGGGGAAGCTCAACTGCTCCTTCGTTTACTAATTGTCAATGTGATGTTCTAGGGGGGTTCGATTCATAACATGGAAGGGCGCTGCATGTGGTGGACGTGAGAACGTATCTCAATAGGGAGAAGTCATGCAAATGCTCCGCAACACACCTTGTACACTGGCCTGTATGCGGCGATACTCGATATAGAACAGCGATACGCGACCTTTCAGCAGGTGCTGACAGCTTGCACGAGCGATGGCACAGATAAGTCAAGGGAATAGTCATTTGTACTCCGACGTGTACAATTTCCGCGGGATCGTTTGGGTCATCGATATGCTCCAACGTAACAATCAAAGCTTTGCGACAATCCTCGGCAAGGTGTCCTCCTTCGCCTTCTCGGCCTGCCAGTGTTTCGACACATCTTTGACGATGCCAAGCTGTCTAGCTTTAATTTGCAAAGCCTGAAATGCGAGAGGTCAAGCGGTGTGTACACATGATTGCCTAGTGATCATACCAATGGTTTCGAGTTGAATCGTGAAATGAAGAAGTCTCCAGTTGCATACCAAAGCTGTCGTAGGAGTTAGCGAACCACGACCGTTTCTCTCGCACGATTACGGCTTAACTTACACCAGGATGGCCAGAGGGACGGTAGCTTCCCCTCAACTCGCCCTCCGCATCCAGGCCGTAGATATCTGCGGTGCGGTCGACAATCTCATCGCCAAATAGCTTCCGGTTGACCTCTTTCATCGGCACGTACCCGGTGCTGTAACTCTGTGAGAGCGCGAATGATAAGCTCGAGGCCGGCGCAGGGCTTACGCAAATATGACAGTATCCGCAGGCAATTCAGAACCATCGCTGAGGATCAAGCCAGACTCGGTGAACTGCTGGAGGGATACGCCGCTCTTGACCTTGATGCTACCGTTAGCTATCAAGTCTGCTCCGCCCTTGTCCTGCCCTGGGGTGTCACGTTAGAACTGCGCTTCGCCGAAGCCAAACTTCTGGAGATGAATCTTACAATAACCTGCACAAGAATGTTACATTTGATCATAGACTTACAGGGCCTTGATACGCACCTCCGAACCTTTCGAGGACAAGCAGGTACAGCCCTTGGCCTTCGAGTCCCATATTGAGCTTCACTCCGCCCTTTCGCAGCTTGTCGTGCAGCTCCTTCTCCGCCTCCCACATAGCTCCTTCAGTTGCGATTGACAATTTCTTCTGGAGGCCGAGTGGCCAGGCCGCCGCCTTGAAGTCGGCGGCCTCCACTGGCAGGTCATCACTCCATATCGACCGCATCACCATCGATATGAAGTCGCGAGACATGACGCACGTGGACGACCGCTGGATCATGGTCACAGACTGTGCGCCGCTGTAGACGAGGTCTTGACAGATGTCGATGGAGCTATTACCAGCGCCGACGACGACGACGTTTTTGCCGGCATAGTGAGCTCCTCCGTCGAAGCGATCAGAATGCAGGACTTGTCCTCGGAAATTGCCATGGCCCTGGATGTTGGGCATGTACGGTTCGCCCAGCGTCCCTGTTGCGACAACAATGTGCGCCGGGCGTAGCTTCACCTGAACGCCTCCACGCAAAATAGTGACATCCCACGTACCGCTGACAGCGTCGTATGTCGGCTGCGGCTGTAACTCAGAGCTTGTCCATACAACAAGGTCTTGGATTGACGCGTAATGTTCAAGCCAGTCAGCTAGTTTGTCCCGTGGAGTATATTCAGGCCAGTTGGCCGGGAACGGTTGATAGAGCACTACAACGAAAATACATTGATCATCGTCAGAAGGTGCCAAATATCCTCGCCATCTTGCTACTTACGATTGTGGTGTTTCTTGATAGTGTGCAGTGTCAACGTAGGATAGCGCTTGCGCCACACATCGCCAATACGTGGGTGTTTCTCTATGACCAGCGTTGGGATTTTCATTGACTTGAATCTGGCAGCTAGCTGCAACCCCGCCTGCGCCCCTCCAACTGTGGAGCGTCGTCCTATCAGCTTGCTGACAGCAGATGCATGGAATCACTGACCTATGAGCACGTATGGCTTAGTCTCGACCTCCTTCGTCCATTCGGCGATCTCCTTCTGCATGTCGCGCCCTGGAATGCCGGTAAGGTCGTCCCTAAGGGGTAACGTGCCTAGTTCTTCGTAACCCCGGAGGTCCGAGAGCATCATCATGACAGTGAAGGCTCTGAAAGCGCCGTCTTGGTCCGGTAGAAGCCGCGCGTAACCACGACCATGCCCGTTGCGGCATTCAAAGACAAATGCGAGTTCTACGTCGATGGCGTGAATCTGAGGAATAAAAGAGGACTGCGTTTGTAGATGAGGGTTCGAGTCGAGTCGAAGCTCTGCGATCTGCGCATTCGACAGGGCATCGGTCAGATATGCCTTGACCGTATTTCGCCCTTGGAGGGACCGGAGATCCCACGTAAAGACTAATAGGTCCCTGAGCCATCCATTCGACAAGAAGAGCTCTCCAAAGGCGGAGACGTCAGCAGCCCGCGAAGCCGAAGCGAGAGCAGCCAGCCAAGAGGACGCAATGAGCTTAGGATCAAAGACCATAGAGCCCTGGGTTGTCTGGAGACAGTGAGAGAGAAAGCTCCGGCTCTGTGGTGTGAAGTCATATCAGCAGACGGTATTATATCCGAGGAGACCCATGGGAACAGACGACCCAAACCTTCGCAGGACTACTTTCCCCGGTACATAGAGAGGACGGCTCAGACCACTGTGCCTTTCACACTACCATGTATAACAGAGCACATGGAGAGTTTCATATATCGGGATTCCATACGTGCGCGTAGCTGTGAGGCACAACAAAGGCTCGGGCAACCAGGGGAGGCGACGGGCGTGAGTTGGGATGGTGTATTGCAACAGTGCAGTTAACTCGCAATCGATCTGACGGCGACATTCGAGCGTTGACCTCGCGACCAGCGATAAACTGCGCGGTCTTCGAAGAACAAAGACCTGTACATGTAGCCCCCTAGTACGTTAGCGACATTTGGCCCAGAGAATAGTCGTCGAACTTGGTCAGGTGGTTGCCAGTGAGAGCGACTTCCGGATGGGCCGAGCTGTGAGTCTGACTGCCGCTGGTGGCAGCGCCCGGATCTGAGATCTGAGCTCATCGAGATCTCGTACACGTGGCGAGCATGACGGAGTACGAGCGCCCAAGCACTCGCAGCATCTCTGCCACAACTCCCGTTTGGAAACATATCTCGTCTCACTCTGTGTCCTCTTAGTGACACCGCTGTCTAATATCTGGGGGGTTACCTGTTACTTGAACGCCTGACTTTATTGAAGCCTTGGACTAGACCATCAGGATGTCCAACACCGTTCAACCTGGCGCTTCTGACAGCCTGGGCGCAAGCGGATCGGGAGTTGGCCGCACTGAGCAGCTATGTAAGTAGTTCCAACCCCTCATAATCAGAACTTTGCACATGTGCGTGAAGCCCAGCTGCGAGCAAGAGACTTTGTCGAGCTTCATGATCAAGTTCAGGTGGGTGGACGCCAAGCATACATTTGGACACAATGATCTCAGACCAATGCACAGACCAGTGTCAACCTCTTGGACTCCTTGGAGGACTTCTTGTCCACCTTCCAGAAAGACCTATCAGCAGTCTCAGGACAGATAGCGAATCTGCAGGACAGGAGCAAGGATATAGACAATAGACTGAAGAGTCGAAGAGTGCGTCTGGCTCCGTACAGTTCTAATGGTGGTACTCACACATCTATAGAGGATCGAGAAACCCCTCTCAAATCTCCTCGTTGATCTATGTATACCCCCTGCACTTGCAACGCTCATACTGGATACCCGCGTTGACGAGAATTGGATACCCGCAATCACGGAGTTCGAGAGGAAACTGGATACTCTTAAAGTACGAGTACGAGTCAAGGCAGCTCGTGATCTGTCTGAAGTTGCGGAGGGGTTGCGGATAGTAGTAAGTGATCCCCAAGGATTGCTTGTGAATGCCGTTAATTGTCGTCACTAGGCTGCAACTAAGCTACGGACGTTCTTCCTTGCCTTGCTCGAGCCTGTGAAGACAAGCATGACCACGAACCTCCAAGTCATTCAATCAACGGTATGGATGAAGTATAGGCCACTCTATATCTTCCTTCAGCGCCACGCTCCCAATGTCGCCCACGAAATCCAACGAGCATATGCTGCAACCGTTCGTACATACTTTGAAACGGGCTTCCGACGTTATCTGAGAGGCCTGGGCTGGATTAAGGTTGGCCTAATCGTGTCCTCCAAGGTTTCTTATACTCAGTACCCTGTAGGCAAGGACCGCGGAGAAGGCAGAGAATATCACCAGCGGTGCTGGAGAGTCGCCAGATCCGGAAGTCGACCCTACGCGTCTGTCGTATGCCCGGGTAGATGGCCCAGGTGTCGTCATGGCCTATATGGCAGACGATAAGAATCACGTAGGGAGTGCCTCCCTCGCAATAGACGGTAGTACTTATATCATACACACAGAAAGAGCCCCTGGAAGCGCTCGTGCGCTCGGCGTTGCTGGTCCTTATGGACAACGCGACAGCAGAGTACTCGTTCATAAGCACCTTCTTCGCGCACGAGCCCCGCTCGAACATGCATAGCAAGGATTCGAGCGGTTCGGTCATGTCGCCCCCTTTGCTCTCGCCGACAAATGGGGAATTCGAGGAGACACGGTCGAATCCCGGATCCGATTTTGGCGGCGAAAGCGTGGCCCCTCGAAGACGGCTTACCAGCATTACAAGTGTGATGAGTGCCGGAGCGCAAGAGCCTTCCGCGAAGGAAGAACAGGCCGCACTTAACGCGTTGTGGAAGCAAGTCATGGACCCAGTCTTAGATTATTGCCAGGTAGCCTACATACAGCCGACTTCCCAGACGTGTTGCTTACATATATGCGCGCAGACCTTCATCCAGAACGCGATCGACCCTCCACCCCCTGTCGTCCCTCTCCTCACCATCATCCGCCTTACCGAAGACGTCGTCGCTGAGGTTCAGAGACGCAACTGCAGTCCCCTCGAGACATACATCTTCACGCTGCGCCTCAAAATGTGGCCCGTTTTCCAGAAGCTCATGGGCGAGCACATCGACGCGCTCAAGAAGTTTGCCGAGGGCGCGACCTCAGGCTACTTCCGCAGAGGAACCACTACAGATGCGGCCGTATCCAGTGTAAGCACTTCCAGACCCCCCTGTACTGCTCACGGCATCGAGAGCATGCGGATTGTGGTGGCGCTGACACTGCCCTCGTAGATCTGCCGTCGCTACGTCGGAGTGTTCAACTCATTCGTCGCCCTTACCGATCAGGCAGAAGAGACGATGATCTTCTCGAAGTACGTACAGGGTCCCATTACCGCCACCACTCCCACCTTTGTAGTCTAACATGCTAATCCCTCGTGTAGCTTACTCCGGCTGCGCCAAGAGCTATCAAAGCTTATCGTCACCCACACGGACAAACTCACAGACCCGGTAGCTAAAGCAAGAGCGCTGTCAAAGTTCTATGAGCAACTACTGCAAGGGATTAGCGTAGGTCGAGTCATCTTGATGCATCGAATGGCGCTAATCGCGACGACAGAACGGACCCCGTCCAACGAGCCATCCGAAGGCACAGAGCGAGTTAGCGTACTGGCGAGAGCGCGACGAAGAGGCCCGACGACGGATCGCTTCCTCGCACGGTCGTAGGTGATACTCCTCGATTAACGGCAATAGTATTCCAGTGGAACGTGAACCAGTATGGGGAACGTGCTATACATAACTACAGATGAGATCCGAACTGTCCGAATCAGTCTCGACCTCCAACCCCAGCCCAAATATCTTGCGGTATCTTGCGACGAGAACGTCGTCAAAAATAGAGTGCAAGACCGCAAATGAGAAGACTCCAGTTAGGTAGTGTATGGCGGCGTGATCGTGGGCGGGTTCCTGCAATAGACCCATTGATTGTCAGTTTAAGATAGGTACAGCGAAAAGCCGGCTTACCTCGGCTGGGTCTTCTGCAGTGCAGGGAACGACGACTTGACGTTCCCAAGCCCATTCTGCTTCCCAATGCCGAGTTTATTTAGTACCTCCCGCACCTCGCCAGGACGCGGCTTGGCCCGCTGTGGCCGCGACCGCTGCGGCGTAAGCTTAGCGAACTGGTCCGCGCCAGGATAGACAGACGACGTGTGGTCCAACGTCGAAATAGAGGGNCACACGGCCGGCAAGGTTCGGGTTGGACATGCTGCTGCGGCCTTCGAGCGCCTCGCGCAAGTCGGTGACCCCGACTCCGCGCCCGGATCGCGCAAGGCTTTGCATAGAAAGGTTCTCGGCATGCATGAGCGCAGGTGCGACCTTAATGAGGGGGGAAAGGCCGTCGCCCGACAAAGAGTCCATCCGGGACTTAGTCTCGATTGCTAGAAAGTAAAACGTCAGAGACTATCATTGTAAATATCCCACAAGCTCTTCAAGACGTACAGTCCTTGTATGCGCTGTCCGGAGACCAGTCGGTGCCTAACCGGCGGAGGAGGTCGTGCTGGCCGAGACCAGTTGCCTCCTGGACGTTCTGAGAAGAAGAAAGTGCCTCCAGGATCGCATCTGCGTCGATATCGGGCAGAGGCGTGTCCAACTGTACGCCATCAGGGAGGGGTATAGGGTGTTGTGGCGGCTGAAGGGATCCAAATTGCCAGTCGGGTAGGCTGGGTAGCGAGGATGAAGAGGGCAGGGCTGACAGCGCCTACAACCCAGGCATGAGAATTCGCCGATTATGACGGCCATGATGGAGGTCTCTCAAACGCACCTTTTCGGCGATCTCAGCGACCGCTGGACAGTCCCACACCTTGGCCACAACCAACCACGCTCTAGCGACGAGCTCCTTGATAGCGCGCACAGCTGCCGCCGTCAACGGGTCGCACGAGTCTGCTACGCTCGCCGCCCGGTTGAGGGCAACCAACATCGGGATGCCCGTGAGCAAGCTTCGCACAGGAAGCTGCTCGTGGACCGTGGTAAGGACAGCAAGGATATTTCCGAAATCCGACAAGTCCGCGGCAACCCGCGACGACACCGAGATGCGCGTAGGAGCGTCCCTGAGCATCCGCAAGACGAGCGATGTTCGGCGAGATCGCGAAGGGTGCGTCATGGACCGCCGCTCAATCGTGACAGAGTCGCTGGTGGCGTCCCCGGCGCGCGCGCTAGAATCATCTCCCTGAGCGGGAGATGTCCTGTCTGGCGAGGGTGGCGACGAGCTGCTGCGAAGACCTAGCTTCGGGGACGTAGAGAGCGCATATACGCATGCATGCAACGCGTTCAGGAATCGAGTTGTCGAGTCACCGTAGAGCATTGCGTTGAGGGTGTTCGACTTCTGCGTGGGGCCTTCAGCGAGAGGCCGCGGTCGTCTGACGCCGTCTGCGTCTACCTTGTCTGCAAACTTGGGTATCTCGTTTTCAACGTACGCAACGAGGGCCATTGCGTAGTCTGCGCGCACAGCATACTCGCTATCGCACAGGAGTGAGAGCGTATCCTGCCAGATCTCGGGCCCGACCTTCGTGCGACGTGACGGGCGTATATGGCCTTGGCCAGGACCGTCGTGGGACATACGCTCAGCGGGTGTAGGTAGCGTGGGGCTAGTCCCGACCGTCTTCCCTTCGTCGTCTGTGTCTTTGCCTGCATCGTGCATGTCTGCGGCGTGAATGAGGCCGAGCAGTCCAGCTAAGAGACAGCGGACGGCCTGTATTCTGGCCTTCTCGCGATTCGCCTTGCCCGCTCCAGGTATGCCACTGGCCTCGACGATGACCAGCCGTCGAATGAGGTCCTCCGCTAGATCCTGTATTTGGTCGGCATAGTAGACATGAGTGCCCAGCGATGAAATGCACTCGACAAGGGCAGGTAGTAGTGAGTCATCCGGAGAGACTGTTATGCGACGGAGAGTCACGGAAATCAGGCTAGCGATGATGTCGGAGGTTGACAGGTTGACTAGAGGTGTCGGCGAGGTGAACACCGCGGTGATCATCGCTGCGAGAGTGGAGTGTCGCCGTGTTGGCTGAGGTGCATCCTGGCTCTCGGCTAGGCATTCCACTAGTCGTGTCGGGATACCGTACCGGTATTGGTACTGTGTCCACTCAGCCGCCTTCTCTGCGAGCCACCTGCAATGCTCGATCTGGGACCAACCGTCGCGTTCGTCGAGGGTATCCAAGGCCGCTTGGAGTACCAAGGATGCTTGCAAGCCGCGCGTGTGGCCAAGCAGGGATGAAGTCGCACGTAGTGCGGTATTAGCCACGTCTCCCGATGTAGGGCCCTGATCGCCGTCAATGTGCACATGGATGGAAGCAGCACGCCGCTCAAGGGTAGGGCGCGACCTAAACTCGTCCAGTATGGGGGAATTCGGTTGCTCCTTGATTTCGCCGAGTCTGCGGGAAGACTGTTAGAGAAATAGTAGCGCGGGCCAAAGGAGGCTCACTCGTGATTTAGCACTGATACGTCAACCTGTAGCAGGGGAATCAAGAGCGCGCGCATAATGATGGATACTTGAGGCTGGAATTGCGCGGAAGGCTTGTATAACGCCTCCGAGTTGACTGCGCCTACAAGTGCGGCTAATCCAATCAGTCTTGTCCTGGAGCGGATGTGAGCAGCTGCAATAAGGTCGCTAGTTCATTCGGATGCATACCTATTCCTTGTCTCGTGGTCATTGTGTTCTATGTGGCCCAACCTGGCAAAGTGGCGCAGACAAGACATGTAGTCATCGGTGACTTTGAGGTCGACACCAATGATGAGCCCGTCGGTATATGTGGTCCATGTTGTGAACTATGAGGAATGAGCATATAGGCATGGACGACAGGGCATATGACGTACAACTGTGGCAGCACGAGCTGCGATCTCGAGGTCCGCGGATAGTGATGACAATGCAACATTTACAGAGGAGAGGAGCGAGGGAGATAGCAGTGGCATGTCCCGACGGCATTCTGTGGCGAGTGCTTTGAAGATGGCCAACGTGATCAGGAGAGAGCTGAAGGCAAAACCGCATGGGCGCACTGTACAGAAGAATAGTCATATACCACTCACGCGCGTGCCCGAGTGTTTCCACTGGCAGCCTTCCTACAGTCGGCTTTGACCCGCTTCTCGAGCTCGCTCCCGAGCTTGTTTATCTTCTCCGGACGGTTGGCGGCATAGTAGGTCAAACGAGAGAGCTCTTGTGAGTTCGGGGCATACTCAGGGCCTGAAGTGAGGAGGGCGGCAGACGGCGGGTAGCATGCGGAAATAAGCTGAATGTGATTAGGAGTGAATGGGATATGCATGCGTTGCTGAGGACGTATGTACGATGCCTGAGGCGGAAGGAAAGACGACAGTTGAGGGAAAGGAGTGAAGAGGAGACAGACTGCGGGGACCTAAAGACGATGCAGCTGGAGCGGGCCTCACAGGAGCAAGCGCACATCCACCCATACGCGCTAAATCGTCTAGATCCAGATCTGCACCTTCTGATATTAAGCACTTCCTCAAGCAAACGCTACACTGCGGCTACAGCCTACTGCTACCGCCAGCTCGTACAGAATATCAGCTCATTCAGCACGTACTCGTAGCATACTTGTGGGATACATGTTGTAAATAGCGAATACATATTTGGCACACTCGTGTCCGTGGGTGGGCGTTTGGGAGCCGAGACTATACTTGCGTCACTTGCCAGAGTGTTCTTTGTGAGGTCGGTGGGAGGCTCCGGCTCCAAACATATCCGTAATCTTCAACACGTTTACAGTCTTGATCACCGAGTACTCCCGCTCGGTCAATCGTTTGCCAGCTTCGATGCTGTCCGTGACCCATTCTGGTCGCACGACATGCACGATGGTCTTCGACTTGCTCGTCAGCAACTTCTGTGTCTTCGAGCCGTTGAGTTGCTGGGACGTCAAGATATGCGTGGCGCCAGATGCCGTGTGCCTGCGCTAAAGTCAGCTATTGGCTCGTGTGCTGCGCGGCAGGATCACGTACATAACCTGCCCCCCTGCGAGTGTAACAATCCTCTTCATTTCGATATCTGTTGTGTTCTCCAGATAACCGTTGATGTAGATTCTGACATTGCGCAGGACTTGGGCTCCGTCAACGGGCTTCTCAGGCAGCTGGTCGGCAAGCTTCTTAGTTCGGGCATCCCAGTACGATTTCCCGGGACCGCGACCCTCTCCGCGTTGGTGTCCTGTGGCCGCCGAACAAATGTGGTCTGCAGGGCCACATTCATGTTCCGTGAGCGGCCTCTCAATTTGCAACCGCCGCGCACAGTGATGAACACACCTGAGCGCTGATAGATGTCGGAATGGGTGATAGGATTCGAATCGTCTTTCAGAGTGTTCAAGAGATGCTTGGTGAGTGCCGACGACGAAGGCTTGCTCTGCCCGTCCTTCAGCAAGGGCGCCAATATCCTACACCAGCCGACGAAAAGGTCTCAGCGTCGGACTAGTCTCGTGAATCAAGATACGACGACAGACTTCTCTGTCCTTTTCTTGTCTTTCCAGTCTTCAAACTTGCGCTCGTTTGATTTGTTCACACCGTAAGGATTGTATCTGAACTTCTGCCGCCCCTTGTCCTCGTTCTTGTCGGCTCGTATCGAGGAGGGTTTCTTGACGGTCACGAACTTGTCCATCACACAGCACACACGTTGAGTTGCAGGGTCCAAGATAGAGCGGTCGTCAAGAAATCATCGAGGATCAGCCTCCGTGGTCGTGGTACTGTGGCAGGTTAAGTGTGGCTAGCCACAGACGTGTTGTTTGCCCAAAAGGCAAACAACCACGATCACGTGCACCCCGCGAATCCCAGTGAAGGAGGACCCTTGTCTCCGAAACAACGCCTTGGATTATCCTCTCTCGCCGAGCACACGGCGATTTCGCAGGTCAGCTGGCCCAGTCTAATACAGAACGGAAGGCGCGCTTGATTTCGGGCAGACGTCACGAAATGCCTCCTTCGAGCAGCTTGGAGTCTATTCCTCCGGAGGCCCCGTGGCCACTACGTGTTCCAATGTGCGCCGCTCGTGCGGATTCTCCGAGCGCATGGTATTTATGAGACGGACGACGACGAGCTGCTGTTTTGTCGTCTATCTCGCCGACGGATACTGGTGTCGTAGTCCACCATGGCTTTCACAGCGATGCTCCTCGCGATCGCCGCCTACTTGGTGCCACTACTCTTCGTCTCAGCGATGCCCTCGTTCGAAGGTGTCACGACGTGGTCCTCCATCAGTAACCTCGTACCAGGCATGTCGCACCTGGAGGGATTAGGGCCAGCCTCAACTCAAGGCGAGGCGGCGCATATCCCATTCTACATGTCCATCGCCGCTCCCCGAGGTACGCATAGCGCTGCGAGCTCGAGAGAGGTGTGCGATCGCTGAGGCTTCGCCTTTTGGGACTTGCAGGGCTGCCAGGGAACCTGACAATGTACAGGAACAAATCTCCGCCCCTGTTTTACATCCACCAGAACCAACTGTGGCACTATCACAACGAGTCCACCATCCTGCCCGTCAACGTCCACAACTCGACGCAGGCTGCCGGGCTGCCGCTGCAGATGATCGCGGAGACCAAGCCCGGCGGTGTTCCCGGCGGAAAATGGCGGTGGCAGGGCACGATGCTYTTCTATGAAAATGGCCCGCAGAACAATCAGGGTCTGTTCTACTCGTGCCAGGATGTCAACGGGCTCAATGGGCTSTTCTTGTTCCTACAATGGTACGCACCACTGTATCGCGTGTGTTTCAGGCGTTCCATAGCTCACTTGCCTGTGCTACGCAGCTCTCCCCCACCTTCGGGATGCACGCCGTTCACGATCCACAGCTTCAGYAGCAACAGGATGACCTCATAGGAGGTGCGAGNACCGATGGTGGATCATCCTGTATAATATCCTGTATCAATAAGTAGACCACCGGCACCCATTCCCACGTTCCAYGATCKTCCGAAAGCAAGCTTAAATTATTTTGAACACCGGCCCAGAGCGGCCAAGAGAGCATACAYGTCACTTCCTCCGRATGCGGACATCTACACGCTTCCACGCGAGCGCGACGACAAAGAGRCCGATGAAGGCAGTAGCAACCGCGAGGGGCTTCTGCAAGTGTGCACGGAACGGCACCTTGTAGGTCACCTGTAGTGCAAATGGTGAGTATGTGAAAAGGCAGGAGCGACAGTGCGTATTTGGTCCTCACGTAGATGGTGCCGGTGTGCTTGTCAGTCAAATCCCTGTACTTCAAGGTGATCTTGGGACGGCCGATRGTGTCGAGGTAGGTGATGTGGGTGGATATGGATTCGCTCAAGGCAGGGAAAGGTGCAAAGTAATCAATGTCACTAGGAYGATACAAAATGTTCAGCATCAAGTGGTGGTAAGCTGTCGAATGGTACGGAAACGTACGTGGCTCCTTCCGGGAGGATGATCTTGATCTCAGCCTCGTCCACAACCGATGTCGGAACGGAGGTGATGAGCGGGATCCCGACAATGTACTTGCCGGTGGACTTGTCATACCCRGCGTAATCCTCAAGGGGCGAGTCCCAGCCAAGGGTGAAGCTGTAGTTCCAGCCACCCATCACAGGATAACGCGTGCGCAGCTCAAGAACACTGTGGGCRTTACTATTGGCGCCCTTCGGGACGGACGGGATGGGWCGCAGGTGTGAAGTCGAGACGTTTCCAACGAGGTCGTAGTAGTARGCAGAGTGAACGCCAGGAGGRAGCAGCAGGTTGACACCAGARAACATGTGCGGSGCCGGGCGRCCAAAGTAGGCCTGAGTYTGGAGCTCRAGRCGCGAGAAGTGGCCCTTGAGACTATTCRTGTYGAATGTYARGCYGTGGGATKTGTCACRTAGRAARGGAAGTACTGACCTCGGACCAGCATTGTGCAAGTGAATGTTGTTCTCAATGTTCAAGTTGGCGCCCCAGTGRCTGATCTCCGCTGTGCGCTCTAGCTTCGTGACTTCGAGMACTGGATTCTCATACGCGTAATGCACAGAGATCTGCTTCTGCTTTGTGTCGACAAAGTCCTGAGTAGCASAGGGCGGGATCTCGTAGAAGGGACCATAGGTGATAGTTGCACCTGACTTGGTCACGACGGAATCGGTAGTGAAGTCGATGGTCTCTGGTTCCGTGAAGTCGTGGACCTGAGGGTTGGGAGACCTAGACACGAAGATTGGGACGTGCTTCCTGAGCTAATGGATGTCGCGCACCTAATCTTGGTCCGCTGTACGGCAGTCTTGTAGGGGCTCAGGACAAATAACTCAGTGCTGTACTTGAGCGATTGCGGGTCCTTCTGAGACGCCTCCTGCGGCCAGGGGTAAGTTGCGTGCGTTTGGACGGTCTCTACGACAAGGTTCGCAGTCCCATTCGTGTCGAGGGCTTTGGGCAGTTCTACCGTGTACAGATATACACCACTATTAAGGCAACACGCGTTAATGCCCTTCACGTTCTGCACGGTATCTTGCGCAGCAGCTTCATACCTGTCAGGGTGGTACCCGAAGTCCTCCAACGGCAACAACGCGGACTGGCCTTTCAACTTCGCCTCCAGCCAGCTCGTGTGCGCGTGTTCTTGTTCGCCCAGCGCGAGGGTATATACACTTGAGCCATCCTCGAGCGCTTTCACTGCATACGTGGTAGTGACGTGCACAAGAGCGCCCCCAAGCTCTACGGTGCGCACGATCGCGGTGTTCTCGAACGAATTAGCAGCGGACGTGCATAGCGGGAGGGTGAATACAGATATAAGGAACGAGAGAGATGCCCGCCAGTGCCGAGGCATGCCTGCCAGTAAAGGAGGAGAGAGGGGAAGGGAGGTGGTATGGGACCAAGTGTGTTCTAGCGACCAAGGTGTCGTGGCGCGTATGCCCAAAATAGCACCGTGTATGAGACGCCCTGTCCGCAGCCTCGCTCAACCTCAGAGTTCATCCATGTAGACGTGTCTCGATTAACAGAGGGTTCTATAATGTACGCGAGTGCCAGGCATAGAATGCCTTCTACCATGCCCAGTTAGGGCCAGGGTTGCGGATAGGCACGTCCTCGCGGACAAGACCTGCCGATACAATCCGCCTCAATTTCCTAGCCCGCTCCTCCTCTCTCAACTCAGCCCGAGTCTTCCCCTCCTTGAGCAGAACGTGCAGTCGGGAGTGTGGGTGCGTCTTAAACCCAGCCCTACCACGACCCTTAACATCGTAACGCTTAAGCTGGTGCGGTCCCTTGGTTACCCAGGATTCGGCTGTGGCAAAAGTGGTTCCCGATGGCGTTCAGTACATGCGAATACACGTCCCGCATGCAACGTACCGACGACGAGCTTCTGCTCGTTGAGGCTCTTCAGCTTCACAGCATGCGACTTCGCAACTACGAGCATGCTCTTGATGCGTTTACTTGCCCGCTTTTCGCTGAACATCATTTGGAGAATGGCGGAGTCAATGGGTTTGCCTGCTATTTGACGGCTGAGCAAGTTGAGCTTTCGATGGGAAATCTTGAAGTTTGCTGTGGAGTACTTGTGCTACAATGAAGCTCATACATGAATCCGCGTTCGCACTCGTGTTCAAGTTCACTGTGACGCACCTCGGTGTAAGTCTTCTTCTTCCAAGCAGGGACCGCCTCGTCACCAGCCTCGCCCTCTCCAACACTCGGGACAGACTCGAAAACGCTGAGTTGTCCTTTCTCTGCTGCCTGCTTCCGAGCGGCCTCGACTTCTTCCGGCGTATTCCGCTGGCGAACATTGGGAGCAAGGGATTCTCGAAGCCACGCTACTGGACTCTTGAAGTTAGGCATGCGAAGGGACACACTGTGGCCACACAGTCAGCTCGAGCCAATCTGAGTCTATCCCCCACCGCCGAGACGCACTTGCGACGCTGAATGCCCTGCAGTTGGAAAGTCTGTGAACTTGAGGGGACGCCGTGAGCGGGCACCGCGCGGGTGACCGTTCTGCTAGCTAGAGCGTGATTTACTGTTCAGACAGCTATCTGTCATTCGTATGAAGCTGGTACACACCAGAACGGAGGCTCGCTCCAACGGACTGCATGGCCGAACTCGGGGAGCTGGAAAAGGTCGGCGTCGCAAGAGGAGAGGAGAACGAGCGCTCTTTCCACCACGTGAGGTCTACAGGCAAGCTGAATGGGCGTCTAGTTCACCTCTCGATCCACGACACGTCCACCACTACTGCGCTCTTCCCGGGCAGGCTGAAAGGCCCTCGCCACCATGTTTGGGACTATTCTCTATGTAGCGCTACTTCTCATCAATGCTATGGCTGTACTGAGCGAGGACCGGTTTTTGGCACGAAGTACGTCTTGCGACAACGCCTGTGCGATGGTGGCCCGCTTACCGCTCTTCCTCCAAAGTCGGCTGGTCGTCCGTGCAAGCACAACCCGCGAACCCCGCATTCGGGCAACCCTACGCTCAGCCGTACGACCAGTCTGCATACCCCGGAGCCCAGGAAGTCAGCATGAAAGAACGGCTGATAAACCTCATCAGCGCCGTTCGGACACTCATGAGAAGTGCGTATATTGTCACGCCTTGTCGGCACCTACACTCACGCAGCATATTTCAAGTACCATTGATTGGATTGAACATAGTCATCATCATATACGAACTAATACTGGGTGGCTGAAGCATGTGAATGGTATAATGACATGGGTTTTTCTCAAGACCGGTTGAGTTTGTTATACTCCTCCTCGATCTGCCGGATGAAATCTTTGGGAGCGTGCCCGCCCTGTACGCAAAGAACCGCTGTAAGTATTCAAGAGCCACGAAGAGAGCCGCCGAAGTGAGTTCGTACCTCGCACTCCTTCCAGGTCTCATCATGGATACAGACCTGTTTTCCGTTGATAATCACGGTGCAGCTCTTCCTACCAGGAGGGTCAGCTTTTTGGATGCGCTGATCGTAGATTGACACAACTCACTCGATGCCTGTCTCCTGCGCAACGGTGACGCTCTGTTGCAATAGCCGCACTCCCTCCTCCGCTTTGCCACTCCCATCCAACCCTGCACATGCGCCGACACCGCTGTTCTCCCAATCTAGTTCCGTTGTCTTCGCACACTGCAGGGCCTTTTCAGGTTTGCCGATCTCGTTTCGACCTTGGAAATTCAGACACTGCACGAAGCTCCACCATCGCTGCGTAGGGACGTGTTTGATGGCGCACAACTCGTGCACGTTGCCGGCGCACTCTTCAGGGCCGTGCTTGCATGTCACGCCGAAATCAGGTTCGGATGCATTGAGGCTGCCGCGCTCATCAGCCACCGCTCGTTCGAATGCGGCTTTGATGTACTTACGTCCCAATAAATGTCAAGGACAAATCAATTTTGTCGGCCACCTTCTCCAGAACGCGGTCAAAGACGGTCTCACAGAGGATGGCGTCGGGGCAGCGACTCATGACGCCCAACACGACTGGCACCTTGACGTCACCGAAACTACCCTCGTACGCATTGTCAGATTGAACAGCAAGCGGATTGCTGGCTGCTCCCAGGGCAGGCGAGGTGGCACTGAGCACCAGGTAGGATAGGAGCGTAAGACTGGTGGTGAACATGATGGTCGTGAACAATGTTCAAGAAGCACGGCAAAGGCGTCGGCGACGAGCATCTTACACACGCAGGCCGGCACTGGCGGTGGCTACGCGATGACATTGTAGCGCCGATCCCTTGCGCAAAGTGTCCTCATAGGGCACGTGATTCAAGTGGTCTTTTCGCACCCATAACTTTGTTGAGGTCATCCATCTGTATAAATTCTTGTGATAATCGGCCCAGTAACGGAGGCTCCCCAGAATGTGGTAAGCACCGCTGTATCCAATGTGCGACATCCTGTGCTTTGTGGGCGCAAGTCAATTCTTGATCAACCCATCTTCTGGGCGCGAGATCGAGCGCTCCAGACGCCAGAGCCACTTGCGGACAATCCGCTGCCACGGTCATAATTGTCCACCTAACCTAGTTCAACGTGATGAGTTTGAAAGTGTTGCGAACCTTGTTCTTCGGTATCTGTCCAGAGGCGCTGACATTGTTGGCTGGGACGAATGTGAGAGGCATCTGCGGAGCGTTATCCTGAAGATGCATTGCATGGTATCCGAGCGGAGGCCGTGAGGCGGAGTCCTGCATCTAACAGAGGAAAGAACCGCAAAAGTTGGCAAGAAGTCTTCACTAACAGCCATGGGCTGGTGGTGATACCGTCACCGTGTAATCTGGGAGTGATCATCCGGTAGCAATGCACGGACACATCGTGGAGACGCAATTGCAATACAAGGACGCTCTGCCCAGCGCGGATCTCGCCGACTGCAGGGTCAGACGGTATCCCACCACTTGCGGGCCTCTGTATCGGACACCGGTGGTTCGAAATACCGACAACGCGACCGAAACGCTGCGTGTAACTCTCTGCTTCACAAGGAGTCAGTCAGAAGCAAAGTACGAGCACGTACCATCGAACGTGCGCTTCCGGATGATGTTCTCTACGGTCAACTCGTTATGGATTTGGTTTCGCTGCGCATGCTCAGTGGTCGTATATCAACCGAAGTCAAGATATCTGACCTTGACTTCTTCTGCGTACAGGATGCCCTTGGCCTTGCGTTGAGCTGAAGCGTCGTCTCCCGCGTCCTGCAGGATTTGACGCTTCTCGTCTAGAGAGCTGTCGACTACGCCGACACAGTAATGGACAATGTCTGTACGCCGCGACCAATTGGCTGTCGATATGTATGTAAGCACACGGAGGGATTGTGGCAATGGTCAAGGCAGACGGACCGACGAGCTCTTTCCAAACGTGTGCACACGCTTGTTCCTCCGCGTCTCCTTTCCCGCCAAGTCCTTCCCTTTCCCTGTCACGGTACTGGGCAGTCGTGCGATTCAATCGCATGTTGATTGTGTCATCCAGCTTCCTGTACTGGTTCATCAGGTCTGAAGATCCGAGGCGTTAGTGCACCCCGTGCGTGAGAGGTTCGTGAGCAGGCCCCTCGCGAAACGAGGCGGAAGGCCGTTGGGAACTCACCTTTGAATGCAGAGATATCATGGCATGTTGATGGAGATACGTGCACCGTCTTCGGTGTCAGCGAAGGTGCTTGAATGGCGAGACTTCCGAGCTGGGGTTGCTTTGGCGGCATTGCATGGGAGAGAGAACAGTAGCAAAGGGAGCCAATGACGCTCCCATCGTTGGACTATAGTGCCGAGCGCCTGGCGCCCAGTGCCGCGTGCGCAACTCAGACGCCGGCGCCCGAGAAGCCCTGTCACTGGTTGTACTTCTCCCTGATTCTCTAGTGCATCTTCTGAACTCCTCGCATTGTCTTTGCATCGCCATAGCAAACCCAAGGCCAAGGAACAGGCAACATCGTCCGGAGATTTGATTGAGCGGTGTGAAGACAATGGGTATCGGTATCGGTATACAGATAGTAATCGACTCGGAAGCAAAATAGCAAGACGTGCGAAAGCGTGAGGAAACAATTTACACGGTATATACTGACAGCAACGGTTCTAACAAGCACTGCAGAGCATAGAAATACACAAGAGACTTGGGCCTGGATAGATAGATACACGAGCACGAGAGATAGGAAAAAGGGGGCACAAGATCAAGAGGACATCATCGGGCCCAGGAGCAGAGATTGGCTGACCACCCGATGGCGAAGTGATCGTGACGACGAAACGCATATGTGGGAACAGAGAAGGAGGAGAAGCATAGGGGGCACTGCAGCGCAGCCTTGACCTTCAAGGTCGTTCGTAACTCGTTCATGGGCAAGGGGCAGATGGGCCGGCGCCATTGCCGGAGACCCCGGGCGCAACTGCCTTGACAGCTGACCGGCCTTTCTTCGTTCTGCTGGAGACGTGCCCGTGGATTCGGAGCATATGGCGATGCCGACGTGCGGGATCTTGGAAGCGCTCCTCGCAATAATGGCATTTGTGCGGCCTCTCCCCGGTGCTGTCGCCCAGATCGTTGAGCATATGAGCACATGCGCGTCGTCGAGAGAAGGCTTACTGGGTGTTCAGGTGAGTTTGCAGGTTGCTCTTCTGGGAGAAGGCCTTCTCACAAATCTTGCACACGCATTGGCTGAGCGTATGGTTCAGAACCCATCTGTCTGCGATGAAGTTAGGTGCGCACCGTATCTGCAGATGTTTTGACTCGATGTGACGCTTCACGAGATGCTTCTTTGCTTCATAGATGCACACACGGATTCCATCCTTGGTGTTAGTTTTCCAGGTGCATCTCAAATCCGCATTTTCGGGGTCCTCCACGTCGGGCGATGTGTACTTCAGCCATTCGTTCTTCATCGCATTGTCGACGCGGTTCGCGGGAGGCTTCGTTTCGGCCGCCTTAGGCGCTGGCTGGACATCGGCAGGCGCTGCTGATCGAGGAAGTGTGGTTGCGCCACCAGAATTTGATTGATGATGGGTGGTCGTGTCGATGCTTTCTGCGCGGGGTTCGACGTCGCTCTCATCTGATTCGAAGTCGATATTCCGCAGGATCCTCTTGAACTTTTCCGTCCGGCGCGGTTCTTGACAGGCAGTGCCCCGCGCGGGCGTGGGGTCCGTCACTGGACGGCGTTCGGAATCTTGTCTGGCGTTGGGGCTGTATCGAGAGATTCTGAAGAACACAGGTCAACCACAGAAACGATAGGATCGCTGCGATGCCTACCTGGCGTGCTTCAAAAACCGATCTGAAGGGCTGACGGCGCCGTCGCTACGGATGGTAGGTATGAGCCTGGTGGCGTCGATGATGAGGGTGTTCAAACTTACTCTGATTCAGCAGATGAACCTCTCTTTAGAGAAGTTGTGCGAAGAGGAGTAAGATTGCGCAAGGAAGGTGGGTGTTCCGTACTACACCCAGTCAGTAAAGATACCCATGTGGCGTGGCGCGTTACCTGCGTTCGTACTCACATGGGCGAATCATCCCTGGAAATTACTGATGGGGAACGCGATACATCGCTGTCGTCCTGTAGCGGTTTGTACTTGACGTAGAGAATCGGCTTTGCGCGGGGCGGCGCCTCGACCTTCGGGTTGAAACGGGGCCACATGAACGTCGCCGTAGGGAGTTCGTAGACCGAGAGACTGGGTGCGCGTTGAGTACGACGAGAGTTGTACGTCGCGATCGCGTGCTGCTCTAAGAGTGAATCGCTTCTGACGCGACCAGGTGAGCGGAACTGCCTCTGTATATACAACTAACAATCTCACTGTGAGTCGAAGGGGTGCGAAGGTGGGGACGGTGGCGCCGATGTTCCCGAGGTATCTGAAGGTGGCGATGGCATATTTTGGACCAAGAGCAGTGATTCAAGCCCCTTTGGGGCTCGGTGAGTCCAGAAGTCGAGGTTTGTGGGGAACGTCCTAGGAGAGCGCAATGTGGCGCAAGTCAGCAATACGCACTTTTTCACGATCCAAAGGCAAAAGCAGGTCGAAACACGTTAATATGACCAACTAGGACCCGATTCTCGTGGTTTGGAAGGATGAAGAGAGGTCAGGGAATGGGTCGAACCATACGCCACACTCACCTTCCGAGGCCCTCGCGTATGGATGTGTCGCGCGGAGATGTCATGGCAAAGACGGCTGTTTGCTAGGTGCCGTATAGGAAGCAGAAGAATGGATACCCGAGCACCCGATGATGTGGGAGGAGAATTCCAGAGGAGAGGGGGAAGAGGGCTCTAATGTAAGGAGAAGGGATGGGAGGGAAGCTATAAGGCCGGCGCGGGCACTTGTCGGATTTTGAATTCTAACACGGTGGGCGCTGTGACGGCGCGTGGAAGGTCATCAAGATCTACTATAGGAGCAAGAATAGGGAAATAGCAGACGCCTTCCCTTTGACTAGAGGGTACAATCCGGGGCGCGTATCAGCACGGCAGCACAGCGATGGGCGTCGATTATGGACGGGGGCCAGCCAAAAGGTGCACGTCTCCGCTCATGTCGAGCAGCCGCGAAGGCGGCGTTCTCCGTGATGGGGGGGACCCACACGAGCACAACAATGGCCAAACAAACCGGCGGAATAAGTGATCTCCCCGTTCCCTTGCTCTTCTCTTATCATAAAGCCTCTCAAAATGCTTCGAGTCGGTATGTATGTACTCCTTGGCTTGGCCATAGGCTCAAATTGTGAAAAACGTGGATAGGACAACACCGACGATTATCTGGCTACCAGCGCTTATGGCCGTGTTGCGGGCCGAGCCCACGTGGGACCATTGATTGAGCGTCAATTGCGGTAATTGGCCCTCCGACCGGTACTGCTGGCGTCTACCTGCCCACCTCGGGTCGCCCTCTATTGAGAACTATACACCTTGCAGTCCCGCGCGCGGGGTACTTCTCCGTAGGACTTAGCTCCGTTCCTCCACACGTTTCGTCAAGCCGCTCAAAATCAAACTCGCCCCCATCTCTGGCGCGTCTAGCAACGGTA
The DNA here is from genome assembly GCA_029747595.1 of Trametes cubensis. Lineage (NCBI taxonomy): Eukaryota > Fungi > Basidiomycota > Agaricomycetes > Polyporales > Polyporaceae > Trametes > Trametes cubensis. The sequence continues at coordinate 26,290 of JAPEVG010000359.1, forward strand.
GTGCCGGCGGTATCATCCTGATTCCAATGGATGCGAACTGGCACCGAATCGTGCATGACAAGGAAAAATCGAAATTGGTGCCATGGCACCCCACTGCGGAGGACCATTTGTTCGCGTCCGGGGCTCGTTGAGGGGAAGACCTGCTGAGCTGTGCGGCGCGTTGATCTACATCTTTGAGGGGTCCGAAAAGCAAAGCGGTGCCAATAGGCTTTAGTGGGTGAGTCCACCGACGGCACTGCCAGAGGTAGAAGTCCATTGTTGACACAATCTAATCCGTCTTATCGTGTATCAGGACATACTGAAAGGCCTATGCTTGATTAGCAGAATCGTGGTGAAAGGCCGTGTACTGTCCCACATGGCCTTCTGGCCTACCTGCGCGTCTCTTACTACACATGCGAAGTGCACTTCAGCCGCGCATCTCATGACTTCACTTTGACGCTCACCTACCTTCCCATGGATTTACAGGGTGCAGTCTTCCGCTTCACTGATCGCAGGCCGATACTAGTGACAGCTCATCTCACCGTGGAGCCCACGCGTCAACCTGGTGAATACTCTAGTTCCCGGTGGGTGTTCCATCCGGTGACAACGGTCCTTGAGAAACGCTTCGATGTGTACAGGAAGTCGGGGCCACAAGTTGCGTGGGCTCTTATCAGCCAATGCCACGTTTTGTGTGTGGTTGCGCGCGCTCTCCAGCTCCGCTTGACGGCATGAGGCGCGGAACCGTGTATTGATCGGACTGCATGGCCCCGAGCATCCTTGCGGCTAACTCGGACATCGACGATGGCTAACAAACAATGACTTGTGTCGACATGATTATAGATTTCCATATGCTAAACTACTATTACTGGACGAAGGCAGTATAGTAAGCTATTCTATGCGATACAAGATGGACGATTAGTTCATGATACACATCATGCTACATGATTATCTAGGCTACTAGGGGAGCTCGGGTAGGTAAGTATGTAGATTGTAGAGTAGAAAGATGATTAGCTGATTCAAGAATATGGCTGACAGACCTCAAGAGAGTGCGCAGGTAGTTGAGCGTCCGTGAAGGATCAGCTCAAATGATCAGAATGAGGTTGATCCTCATGAGTTATCCGGAGTGAGCCCGTGCTTCTCATTGCAGTGGGACACCAGGACTGCATCGTTTGGAAAGTGTATGCCACATGTACGGCAAGGCCCTTTTTGCTCGCTGGGAGTAGCCTCGTCAGGAATATGTGTAACACGGAACGAAGAGAATCCGCACTGCATAATGAAGTAATGCCGGACAAAACGAGCGAGTTCCTTGAAATACCAACCACAACGTTCACAATGCATAAGGGGACTGTGCGAATACTGTGAGCTAAAAGGCTGAAGACTGGGACGACCAGACTGACGGCAGTGCATTATGAACATCTTTGAGATGCTTTTGTATCTCATCCTCGGACATCGTATTTGTCTGCGGACATTTGGTATTCGGGACCGAACAATAGTAGCGTCCGGGCACACGTGAATTCCGCAAAAAGTTCTGAAGACCCCTACGGTGCGATCAATGTCAGTTCCAGTCCCGAAACGCCAGATTCCGGGCCACTAGTCGTGCAGAGGGATGCCATAGGACATCCTCCCACAGCAAGTTGGCATCGAGCGGCGAGAGTACTCACGGAGGTGCCATTATAGAAGATTCGTAGCGTATAGAATATGAGTTTCAAGTGCCCTGAACATCCTGAACAACTCACGGAAAGTCATATATACGGAGAGGATGGTGCTGAGCGTCCGTATAGTGTTCAGCAAAACTCATTGCGATGAAGAGGACCACATACCTCGAGTCCCGGCGCACGCCTCGCTGCAGGCTGATGCAGAGAGTTTCGACGCCGAGAGCGAGGGGGGACTTAGCAAAGCGCTTGCTCTTCGCCCGGGATGCTCGTCATGAAGCTGTGTACCATCGATTTGGGATCACCTTATGAGGGGAGGGGCGAGTATGATACTCATCATGGCGAATAGGAGCACGCGGAGCGACGACATCCTTGGATAGAGCATCGTGGTTGTTTGTGGGTGCCATCGGAGCGTACGCCACAGGTGTTCAGCTCTAGCCCCGAGTCCGTCGTTCCCCGGGCTGCTTCAGGCGAGTCATAGCGGTCTTCCAAAGCGTCTGGACGTGTTCCGGGTTCACAGTACTGAGATTAGCTGTGTTAGGGGACAATCGATGGCACTCACCGCCGGGCGGATTGAACCCTGCAAAATATCACGCACACGTTGAATCACGCCCTGGCCCACTTACAGAGCATCTGAACGGCCTGAAACTGCACAGTAGAGGTGTACCTTCGTCCATTTGTCGCTGAACATGAGTAGCATGGGGAGTTGGGGAGTTGGATGATTGTTTCCGTCCACGCGGAGGTCCTCCAAAACGGGCACTGGAAATCGTCAACAGCGCGCGATGGGATCAACCACCGACCACCGAGCTCGTGCGCCACCAAGCAGCAGAGCGCTGGGAGGCGCCAACATCCACGCGAGGCCGCGCGCGAGGACGTATTCTCTTGAGGTCGGATGTCCTCGTCCGTGCCTCGAGTCAGCTAGCCCGCGAGTGTGGATGCTGGCGCTGATGAGGCTCGCATTGTGGATGGGGGGACCGAAGGCGCGAGGCTTGATCGTCGACGATAGCTCCGACGCATAAAGCGCCAGAGCTGACAGCGATATGCCCGCTCCTAGTGCTCGCTGACTGTTAAGTAGCCGCGGACATCTACTCGTCCTGGGCGCGGGTCCACCCTTCAAGACAGAGTTCAACCTATAGAGAAGCATATCAGAGGGAGGCCAAGTATCGATAAGAGTATCGGCATAAGATCACTATCCTTATGCCCACTTTGGGAGAACCACCGACACGCGCCATGGACGGACCAGAGTCGCGGATACCGCCCGAATATGTGGGCGACTGTGTATACAGAAACCTCACAACAAGCAAAGATCAGATGCATCAAACGGCAGCTCCGCGCCGGATGAAGGTGCGAGCGCAGGTTAAGAGTATTGAACTTAGGTCCTTCGCAGTGTGCTTACCGGATGAGAGACAGAATGCAGTCCCGGTTTTCCGAGGACGTTCAGGTCAAGGAGCGAAGGGATTGAGATCAGCAACACTGAGGTAGATAGCATTAGCACAGGAACTCAGATATACCTATCTTATTGATGAGATTGGCCGCAGCTTTGACACTGTACTGGAGTTGGCCAGGGGAACCGAGACAAGAGGGCACGTCGTGGTAGTAGCTTGAGCTAGGTAGCAGACGAGCGCTTGATTGGCACTGTGTGGTTCGTAGCCACGTGTGGGAATCTCACCAGATCTAAGGCCTTACGGGGAGATCTGGGACACAGATCTCACGATAGAGCCAAGTTTACAGCTCTACAGGATCGCTCTCGCTAACTAGTGAAACACTAGAATAATTTCATCTTTGGCCTTCTCTGGCTCGCGAATTCGTTAGTGCGTGCAACGCGACAATAATCCCTGCTGCAGGCGACGACCCTGGCCTGATCAGAGGCGAGGCTGCTGTATACGGGACGACCACCGCTGGTTATGATGATCATGTATCCGCGCGTCGCATAGCTATGTGGATGAGCGATGCGCTACCGAGTGGCTGAGATATACTTCAATCGGATCGATAGTATGCAAGTTCGAACCGTGGCTACTGCCGCGATAGGAACCATCCCAGCATCTCCGCCTGTATTGCTCCTTGAAACACAGGCATACATGAAGTTGAGTCGCCACGTGGAAATCAAAGGGTTCAGCATTGTGCTCTACTACTTGGACTAAGAGCAGAGTGAGGGTACGTGCAAGCTCACGGATACTTCCTGAATCGCTCCTTGCCCAGGATGTCCGATGCAGGTACAAGTCTCGCTTACCATGATTCCACCTATTGGCGCGGCATCCGTCAACACCGACGCGTAGTCGTTTCATAGCGTCGGCGCATCTATTATCAGCGGATTCAGGGAAGGGAGGAACGTCATACGATAGAGTTGGTGCACAAACTAGCCTCGCCGCGGTAGGAATGTGGCAAGCAGGTTACGATAGAATTGAGAGCATGAATATACTTGACTTCTCAGGCCGGACGGGCGGTACGCAGATACGCCGGAGAAACAAGCGGGGAAAGAATAGCGGGTATCCGCGGTCTACGTGCGCAGGAGACCAAGGAAATACGTATGGAGCGCGGGAGACGGTGCGCAGCAGCGGAGATGTGCTCTGCCATAGCTTCCAAGCCACGGAATTGTCACAGAATCGCATGGTACCAATGTGAGCGAATGAATGCCATGGATACGGTGCTGTGTGTCTCTGAGAGCCTTATTGAAGCACATTTAAAAATACGTTTGGCCGTGGGCAGGGGTCACCGATTTGACTGAATAGCGTCGGTAAATCTCGTGGTCAACATACGGGTCTTAACAAGTTCCAATCTTCTGAACTTTGAGGCCAGAAGAGAAAGTTGCGGTTGATTGAGCCTCGAATGACCAATGGCTATGAACGCGGCAATAGTCGGGTCGGTTGGAGTAGTTGTAATTCTAGCCCAGGCTCTGACGCGTGCCACTTCGTCATCAAACATATGCAATGAGACGATTGCGAAGAGAGCGGCGTGGGTAGACCGGCCTGCGAATGGTGTTTGAGTTCGAGAAGCTTGCAGAACGAGCGCACGCATGGGCATCGGGCTGCTCGCGGGACCCGGGCAGAGATTCCGAGCCCAACATGGGCGGACTGAACGGTTGGAAAGGCTGCAGAAAAAAGTGGGATGAAGAGACATCAACGGCTGTAGAGAAGAGCTGTATTTGTCGTGTATCAGAGCCCAGGCTGTGGAGGATGATGGAGGGAGTTGGGAGGCCGATGGGAGGATGGTGGCCCGAATTGGGCGGCCGCAGCAGGCCGTTCCGAAGTGGCGAGGCAGGTAGACGCCCGGCGCGAGTGGCCGCCACTGCCCACTGCCAGTCTCCCGGCGGAGGCTGGAACAACGCGTCTGGTCACCAACCACATCGATTTGCTGGCTTTGTCCCCTCCTCCTCCTCCCTGCTCGCCCTGAGCATGGGCTCATCACGCCCTCAACGCTCCCAACGCCCCGCCATCATGGCCCCATCTCCTTCTCGGCGTTCTCGACATGTTTCTCTCGGTCTCTTGTTCTCATTTCTCTCATCTTTCTCATCTGTGCATGCCCAAGCCATCTCTACCAACATGGCTGTTCCGCCACTCCAGTGGATCAACCTCTCTCAGCATCTACAGGGCTCGGCTGCCCCCCCCTCTCAAAGATGCTACGATCGGCTACGACGAAACGAACCGCGTACTGTTAATCTTTGGTGGAGAGTCGCAGCAAGGCTTTCCGACCGACGGCACATATATGTATGTCCTGCATCTTTGGCACCGTGGTGTGTACTGAATGTGGTGCAGTATCGACCTCGAGAACCTCCGATGGACAACCGCCCAAATGCCCTCGGGCCTGACCAACTCCCCTTCGGTGAGAACTGCCGCTGTAGGAGGAGATGATTCGGCAGCTAGCTAGTGAGTCTCTCTCCAACCTATCCTGAATGTTCTCACGTTTTGCAGCCGCCACGGCCATGTAGTGATCGATGGCCGAGGTTCCAATGACGTTCCCGCAACTGATATCTGGGTTGGTATGTTTCGGAGGACCGTCGGTTCTGAACTAATATTATACTACAGGAATTCGACTACACCAGTCAATTCTGGGCGAAGGTCGGAGTCTCGCCCGGTGGCCCGTCGGGTCGATGGGGCGCGGTTGGTGGCATTGACCCTCGCGTCAAGTTCACTACCGACCCCAAGACGACAACTCCAAATAACACCTTCTACATGGCGGGCGGTTATGATGGGAAGACCATATATCCCTTGTCGGAGGTCTGGCAGTTGGAGGTGTCGGGCACACTATCCTCGAATTTGCCAAATGACGTGAGCGCCAGCTGGTCCCGCCTTAAGATTAACTCGAACATCAATGCCCGGGTGTCTGTCGGGGGAACGGTTATAGGCCAGCAAGTTGTCGCTGTAGGAGGTTGTACATCCGCTACACCCACCGATGCCGTTGTGGGTGGAACTTGTGCGGTGCAAGATACGCAGGTGATTGACACTTCCACTGGGGATGTGAACAACATAGCCCCTTGCATCGCTCCTCGTGTCGATCCCGCAGTAGTCCCAAATATGTGCCAATCCTCCTCCAATTTCGCGAGGCAAGCGTTTGTGCTATTTGGTACTTTCAACAGCTCTCTTTGGGATGACGGAGGCGGATTAGAGAAGGGCGAAGTGGTAAGCTCTCGGTCTACTTCTCGCACATGTGAACGTACTCTCAGTATCTGCTCTCCAGGCCGTCTTGGACGTAGGAACAAGCGCATGGGCGCGAATACTCCCTGCAGGAGATCCTGGCTCAGACGGCAAGGTCACCTATCCCGTTCCGCGCCAAGGTGCTGCCGCGCTATCGTGGAACTCTGCCCTGGTAGGGAACGTTGACGCCGCAGACACCATCATCTTCGGTGGCCGTGATGCCGACGGAAACTACCTCTCTGACATCTGGTTACTCAGAGCTTACAACGCAACCCTTACAAGCACCAACCAGACTTGGTCCGGATTTGGCAGCGGAACACTAACCAGCGGGGTTGATGCTCAGGGCCAGGGGGTCACCGTCCAGTACATCACAGAGTGTGCGAAAGCGCTATCTACGGCAACTCCCACATCCGGCGCGCCCTCGGGCTCGAACACGTCGGGATCCTCTGGGTCATCCGGCTCACATCAAACGTCGCCGCCTTCGGACTCCACCGTATACGACACTTCAACAGTCCACAAATCCACTGCAGCTATCTCTGTAGCGCTGATATTCCCCGCTCTAGTTCTGTATCGACTGTCCTCTCCCACCTTTGGATTGGCCCAGCCCTCGGAACACTATCTTGGTTCCCCTTTTCTCGGTGCCGTAGTTGGCCTTGTTGCTTATGGCCTCGGCATCGCCGGTATCGCAACAGCCTTCACATCCATAACTGTCTCCAACACGAGCGTGGTCAAGCGTTCGGTATCATCCAGCATCGACCTTCAGACAGCGCATTCAAAGGCTGGCCTAGCTTTGTTCGCTGGCATGTATGGTCTTGTTCCCCTTCTCCATCTCGTGGCACTTGCGATACGACGATTTGACGGTCGCGGAGATCGCGATGCAATCGAAGGCAGGCAGCGTTCTGACTCAACTGTGGAGAAGCTGAGTATGAATGGGCGGGCTGCGAGCCCGTCCCAGCGGTCGGAGCCGTTGTCGCAGGATGTACCGATCGGAGACACCAAGAGGAGGGTGAGGTCATGGGCGGGCATAGGCACTTGGGCTGGGATTACCGGTCGTCGATCGCACGAAACGACATCGGAGGATAACACGCACACGCCATCTCAGCGTTCCTTCGAGGTGGTCAACCGGCCGACTCGTCAGCGCCGCGCGAGTGGAAACAGTCTTGCCGCATTCTCAGATCCCCGACCGACGCATACTCCACGAAACCTCAGTGACATGAGTTGGCTGGATCCAAGGCGCAGCGCCAGCGGAATGGTAGGTCCTTGTTTAGGCACTGTCCATTTGCCCATACTGAGTCGTGCATATAGGGCGAGCTTGGCTATAATCTCAGCCCTATGGACCGCAGAGGGCAGGAGCCATGGACACCGGGCACCACGCCAATGGACATCACCAGCACGAACGGTTTAATGGGTCACCAGAGTCCAGTGGCACACCCTGTCCTCCCCACGCCGTTCGAGGGCTTCATCCACGTCCTCTTCCATGCGTTGCTCCTTGCGTTGTCTATTCTCTCACTGATCGCCCTGTGGCAACGCGGCCCACGCGCTGCCTTTGGGGTGTACTTGGCATGGACGGTCGCCTTTTACATCGTGTTGCTCTCCCTCGCGTGGAACGGATATCCTCGAGAGTCTATCCTCACAGTTATTCTCAGCCGCCTACGGGCGGATCCCGTCGCGTTTTCCCCCGTTCCTCGCGGCGGCTCGCCAAGCGGCTCGCGACCCATGTCTACGATCGAGTCCGTCGCAGTACCCTTCCCGTCCGAGGGCCGGGGCCCGTACCACCACCACCAACCACCGTACCGCGCAGCGCTCAGCGTCGAGCACGACTATCCCACCTCGCTTTCCCACGGCCACGAAGTGAATGACGACGAGGAGGTGGACGAGGACACGCGGCAGCGCAGGATCGAAGAGGAGCTCAGCCGTCGGGAGGTGTCGATTGTAACAGTACCCAAGCGGCGATTGTACGTACTCAACCCCAACCCACCCGAGGACACGACGAGTTAGTGCCATCGGACCCGTTGGCCACATTGATATTTATGCCTTATGCCACCCCATATTGGTTCCCACGTAGCTACGATACTCCTCCCTTGGTATGACCCCCTCCGTCGCATTGCTTTCTCGCCAGAGATACCACCGTCCCTGGACTCTCGACTTCATTCAATCTTGTAGTTCCTCTCGCATAATTCTCCGGACAATCTCTCACAAGTTTTACTGTATTCTCACTCTTGCTGCAGGATATGATATGCGGTGTGTGCTACGTACATGCGTGCGGCGAGCGAAGACTGTCGGACACTCTTGCATGTCGAAGCGAGGTATTAATGAGTGCGTGCACTAGTAGTACGATCGTACGGATTCTACGGAAGTTGGACTACATACGAAAGCCGGCCAGAGCAATATCCGGAAACCAGAGAGCAGGAAAAAGAGAGATCCAAGTCCAAGGGGGAATCTGAACAGGGTATGCGCGCGCCACCGTCATCACCGCTCGCCTTCAACCGCGACGTCGTGGCGCCATTTGTCGACCCTTCCAAACTTCGCAGCGTCCTGCATCGGCGGAGGGCTTGGCGGCAATTGTGGGTACATCATCATCGGCGGAGGGATCGGGGGCCCAAAGAAGCCCGAGCCCATCA
>JAPEVG010000036.1:0-156797 GCA_029747595.1 Trametes cubensis
GCTGCATGACTGTGCTTGGACTTTGCTGCTGCTGCAGGCTGGGCTGCTTGGGCTTGCTCTGGCATGGCGTTGGGAGGAGGTGGTGGTGGTGAGGAGAGGGGCGGGGAGGGAGGAGGAGGTTAACAAAAGAGAGGACAAGACGGGATGAAAGGCTATATAGAGCGATCTTGTTGTCTCGACGGCGCTTCCCGGTTACGCCGCAAGCGCCCAAAGAGCCCCGTCTCTAGAGCAACGTCGTTTCCGTCTCCAGGTCGCACACTGATCTGCACATCGGAACTTCCCTTATTCCCAGCCTCGCAAATGTGGCAGGGCTTACTCAACAGCGTCAGGTACTGACAATACCGACGTTCGCGCAAGTCGCAACCACCCGGAACCACCACTAACCACCACCACAATGTCGGGCGTACGATCGCGATCCAGTGCATGCATGCTGTACTATCATTCAGGGGGTTTAAATTCTGCAAGTAACGCCCATTTTGCAGAACTCCGAGCCTCGTGCACCGCTGCACCCCTCCCCTTCGTATTCCACATAGACATTTCCGACACCATCGAGATGCCATGACCCAAGTTTGATGGTTATATGTTGAGTACCAACTTGTCTACCTAAAATGGCTCAGTCTTTTGGGCGCCGCTTCATTCCCCTCCTTTGACGCTTACAACCGCCCTCGCGCAGCTCGCCACATTAATACGACTTACTCCGATGTACTGAATGCAAGCTACCCATAGGACCTCTTGCTTGCGCTTGTCACGTACAGCTTCATGAACTCATCAGGGTAAAATGTGTCAGCTCTTAGATCTTAGACTCAGCGTTGCGCACGAGCTGGGCGAGCCGCGGTCAAAGTTATGAGCGCCTGAGGGGGATTAAGCGGAGCCTGAAAGGCCCAGCCATTTTGATGGCGTCGACGGTCGATATATCCAACGACTCCAAACTTCGAACACCAGTTTGGCTTAGGCCACGACATAGTACTAAGACCAGGCCAGCGTTCAGTCAAGAAAGGCACCGCGCACACTTTATGCCGACAGTCCATTGCCGAGACTATACGACAATTGGAGTATGTAACCGTACGAACTGCTCATCTTGAACTACCACTACTAATCCAGGCAGTGCTTAGGCAACGGCAAGTGAATCTCACAGAAGTTTGTCGCTGCAGCTTCTACTGACGGATCTGTCGCCGTCACTAGCCGTCACTGCGAATACCTCTCAACAATGATGACCGGAGTTATGTTGAGGGTAAGTTCTCGATTGACGTGATGTGTAGATGGCGGGACTCGGCATATCTGGACGTCCATCATCGCACGCAGCTCAAGACGCAGACCCCAGTATCGTCTCGCGCCTTGTATCGCGGACTGCTTCATCCCGCAGCTAGCTATGCTCCGTAGGCTGTTTATCGCCGGTACCGGAATATCTCCCATATGACGTTGACGCCAGAATGACAGGGTCGAAGCGTTCACTGCCCTACAGACGCCAATGCTTGACATAGATCTCCGTATGCCCATAGTAGCTTCAACTACTGCAGGACAGGTGCGACATCTGTTCCCAGCTTGAGCTCTCACCCCTATCCACTATTCCTGCTTCAGATAGATCGTTAATCTTGGAATGAATGGGAGCTTTGGCTCCAGTCTTGGACGTGGACCATCTGCGCGCAGCAAGATTCCGCCTCGTACCCGATAGATCGAGTAACTTCGACTATGGAAGAGGTGTCGAACACTCGCGATCGTGTGCAAATTCACCTTCTCCTACCCGTGTCTATCTCTCGATCAACGGCCTCAGCAGCGCACACACGCACGGTGCATTCATGACGTGTGAGTCCGTTGTCCGTCGTCAAGCGCGTCCCCTTTACGCAGACGTCAAAATATCTGCGCGATGTCATGTCTCGTGGAGTCGATCTGATTTACTCTAGGCTGTTCAAGCAGACTGGTAGGTACGCGACATAGCCAGTACTTTCCGTGCTGCGTTCCGGCGTTTACGTCGTGCATACCCGCCCGGTGAGCCCTATCTTCTCTCAAGGCTTCATCTCCTCTCCCTGACTGCCGGTCAAGACCGCAACAGCAGTGTATTCATCACTCGTCACGCGCCGCGTAGACGTTCCCATACTCTCATGCGGCCGCATTCCGGGATTGTGGTAAGTGCCCGACGAGGTGCGTCCGTGTTCTATAGCTCGATTGGGCGTGCAAATGTCCCAGCTCAGATACGGAACTCCCTACAGCCCCGTCACCTGTCGCGCCCACGCTACTCTGACCTGTACACCGGCGTTACAAAGTCCCGCTGCGCACTGGCATCGGCCATGCATGAAGGCACCGAGATGAGCTCGGCGGCAACGTGCCCGACCGAACATATGTTCCCTAAGTCTTGCATGAGTGACGGCGCCTGGGGCGCTGCAGTGTACTCGGGCTGTTTGGCGTTGACCGAACTGTGTAACTAGATGGGATCTGAATCGACCTGCGGGCCACTGGCTTCTTGTGGAAGCTGGCCCATGGCCCCTACCGTCCGTATTTCCTGGTCGGGTGGCAGGTAGTAGTAGATTCGTGAGCTCCAATGGTTGTATCTGAGCTCCACATCTAGTCCGCTTCGGACATATGCCATGCGAGAAGAGCGTCCTCGTGATTAGATTGAACGTGCCCGTCGGCAGCTCACTGCTGTAGATCAACAAGCATTGCCAAACAAACAGGCCATGCTCGAGTCATTAATATTTAATCTTCAACACTCACCTGCTTGGACCCGATTGTCCGTTGACAATTTGGACTTATCGCAAGCGTTGTCCGCTACCACCAGTGGCACCTGGGGCAGGAACTAAGGTGACGTTCCAGATACATCGACGCTGTGTGAGTCTCCATGGCTTACGGCGGTGGCGTCGCTAAAGGTTACACTGGCATAGAACCTTAGACATTCGACAACCTGGTTCGAACTCCAGCGAGTCGACATCACCTCATCATTGACTCTACACTAGCACTCGAGATGCCCGAGCTCCCATGGGACGCCCTCATTTCTATATGCGGCCACGTGCAAGATGCCCCTAGTCTCCTCTCGATCTCCCTCACCTGTCATACATTACACATCATCGCCGTCCAGAGACTTCTCGAGTCTCAAGTCATCGCCCTCAACGTCAAATCCATCCACTCCTTCCGCCAGTTCATCGACGCTGATAGAGAAGCACGTCTTCCTTTCGTCCGCAGGCTGAGCATTGACCTTCCCTGGTGCTGGTACTGCAGGTGTCTATCCGAGGACAACCGGCCAGGTTTCATACAGTTCGTGTTGGATCTCCTCGAGCAAGCGGCTTGTCTCGAGTCGCTTGTGCTCCCGCATCCTGACGAAACCTATCGCGGACTGGGTTGCGATGGTCGCTTTCTGACGACGATCATCAGACTCGCGACCTTGCGCGAGCTCGCGCTTGAGGAGAAGTGGACGCCGATTAGCGAGATCCTCAGAAATACGTCTTCGCCACTCAAGAATCTGCGCATCCATCCCGGCTCTATAACGACTCGCTCTGCCGCCTGGAGCCTATTCCCAGGGGATGATAGCCTATTCAGCCTCCTCCAACACATCGCTCCCACATTGGAGACACTAGAAGTTGTCAAACAGGCAGTCTCCTTGCCTCATAGCCCTCCGAACAACCTTGTTTTTCCGGCCGTGCGATCCGTCAAAATCGATGTGTTGACGCAAATGGGATCGATTCGGACGGAAAGCCTGGTACAGCTGTTTCCCGCGCTTGACGACACGCTCGCCTTCTATAGACTCGATCTGATCTCCAGCAACGTGGAAGAAGGAAGAGAAGCCCACGAGATTAATCGAGAAAGCCAACTGCGGCGAACATGGAAATATCTGGACAGGGTTGTTGGAGACGTCCGCCTGATCTACGCTCTGGGACTTGTTTGTCCCGTTCGCCATCTCATGATTGACGGTGTCAGTAGGCACACCAAGTACCAGCTCGATGACATCCTACTAAACGCGCACCCTACGCACCTGAAGTTGACGGTCGATCTTTCCCGCGGAATAGGCGTGCTCGATGACTTACTGCTACCGCAGGTCGCATCCGACTCGAGACTCACGCACTTTGTCCTTTTCCTGTCCTGCGCGAAGTACTTTACCATTGCTGAGGAAGATGACATTGCTGCCATCCAGATGTTAGAATGGACCACTCTCCTGGTGAGTTACAATATCTTCGAGGCAGCTTCGGATTATGGCTGAGTATCCTCTTTGTCAATGTCAGGCCAAGGTCATCGCCGCACTGGATAAGACGCGACTTAGCCACTTGCGTGTCGTCCTACAATGTTCCACGGATGAGTGGGGCTACACAAGCGTACCGTACTCGGAGGACTTCATGCGCGCCGCTCGGCATTTCGGAGAGGGTCCTATGGCACTCCAAGTCGCTTATAACTTCATGAACGCGCTTCCGACGTTGCAATACGTGTTCTTAATGACTAGTGGCGAGTCACATCTCCCCCTAGAATCCACACGCGATTCTTCAGAGCACAGGTCGGGAGCTAGTGGGCATTCTACGGCACAAGATCAATCGCTCGCTCAGAACGCTAACTCCGGAGAATGGCTCGCGTCGTCTGGTTGGCGGAACACTCGGAGCATGGATGGTATCCCAGAGCAGCTGACGAGTGACATGGTCGAGTATCTGATAGAGGCGGAAGATTTGATTCTGTCGAGGCAAGATCACGTAAGCCCCATTGTGCTACTACTAGCCCAATGTTACACCGAGCTAATACACTCTCTCTCATAGTACAACTTAGAAGAGAAACCATCGGATTGTGTTGTTGAGCTATGGGATTGACCGAGAAAGACAGAGACTTGGTACCAACTCGACCAACTACTTCAGTTCCCCGGTTGGAACTTCCCCGTCTATTAGACGGTGACAAGTTCGAACCGGTTCCAAGTCCGGGCGTCAAAGCGCGGAAACAGCATCAAATAAAGCGAGTAACAAATTACTTAGTTCCGTTACTAGAGAGCGATTAAAGACGTTGACTGGACGCAAAATAGAACACCGAAGGGAATTGAACCCGCAACTTACACACAAATTCTAATCACTACTCCCTAAGGCTTATAACATATACTTCCGCAGTGTGTTACTTATACGGTAAGCTGGCTAGTATATTCTGACTGACTTGTACGGCCTGAATGGCCATAGCATAGATAGAGCAGGAGTAGATGCTATACAGGGACATTTTAGTACTTATTGATGGGGTTTGTATAGTACTCATTCAATAAACCGGTGTTATGTGGCAGGGGTATTACACCTAGGTATGGTATGTCATAAGTCTGAGAGAATAAGGGCTTGTGGAGTAGTGGTATAGGACGCTCGCATCTATGTTAAGGTCTCGGGTTCGATTCCCGGTGGTGTTCTCTTTTGTGTCCAGTCAACGTCTTTAATCGCTCTCTAGTAACGGAACTAAGTAATTTGTTACTCGCTTTATTTGATGCTGTTTCCGCGCTTTGACGCCCGGACTTGGAACCGGTTCGAACTTGTCACCGTCTAATAGACGGGGAAGTTCCAACCGGGATACTGAAGTCCCTCACTCGACCGATGTCGCCATTGTGGTGGGTACAATCGTTCTCAACTTCCCGTCCACACTGTATGACGACTCGGGTCCCCTTTCTTCTAGCATCTCACGTCTTTGGCTGTATATTGTGTGAAATTATATGCGAGGGTGCGATAAGATACGCGAATCCTTAGTAGCAGAAAGCCAACTCGGGAACTTCTTGAGATACATCCGGGGGTACCCCGGGCCCCCGCCGAATCAGTTGCTCTGCTACGTAGATAATCTACTTATGCATCTCAGTGCCATAGGGACAATTTCAAGCGTCTGCCGATCAGTTCAAACTCTACTAGGTGGGTGCCACATAAAAGCAACCGTGACTGTGCAAAAGCAAGCATCGCCAAACAACCCAGCTGCATCAGGCGATGCCACTCGTCGATTACCTCAAAGCTACTTCCCTCTGAACCTCCAAGGACTCGGGTCACTTCAAATTTGCTACGGGCGCCGCGGCACTGAACCTTGATCGATCTCTATATATACCCAGTCACAGAGCAGGCAATAAGGTGATCGTGACCCGAGCGGACACCAACACCCTGTGTACTAACGCGAACACCCAAGGCTACAGTTACCAAAATCTGGTAACAGGTTATAGACCACTCCGATCTTCCTACCAACTGAAGATCCTCCGCCGCCACCGTGACCATGATGCCTGAGCTAGACTGGGACGCTCTTACCTCCATCTGTAACCATGTGCGAGATGTCCCCACCATCTCGTCGATCTCCCTTACCTGCCGTACCTTGCGTGCCGTCGCAGCCAAGAGACTTCTCGAGACGCACGTCGTTGTCCTCACGGACACCCGATCCATCATGTCCTTCCACAAGTTTGTCAACGCCGATAGAGCAACCCGCCTCCCTTTCGTGCGCAGGCTGAGGATCGACGTCCTCCCAGGCCGTATTGATGAAGGCACCCGGGAAGAAGCCGTTCAATCCTTGCTGGATCTCCTTCAACAAGCGACCCATCTGAAGTCGCTCGTACTCCCACGCCCCGAATCCACCTACAGAGCACTTGGTTCCGAGCCTCGCTTTTTAGGGGCCATCTCCCATCTCTCGACCTTGCGCGAGCTCGCGTTAGAGCGGAGGTGGGCGCCGAACGAGGAGATAGTCAGCAACACACCTTCGCGGCTCAGGACCCTGCGTGTTTCTCTCGCCATCCTGTCGGACTCGGACGCTTGGTTCTTGGAGCCTGTCCACCTATACAGCCTCCTCGAACGAATCGCCCCTACGCTGGAAGTATTGGAGGTTTTAGACCGGCCAGTCGCTTTTGACAACAGAGGTATCAACAGCGTGGTATTTCCTGCCATACGGTCTTTCAGAGTCGTGGCGGTCAGTCACATGACACCAGTTTGGACTGAGGATCTGGTGCAGATGTTCCCAGTGCTCGATGGCACGCTCGCCTTCGAGGGCCTGCACTGCCCGTACAAAGAAGCCCACAGGCGCGTTCGCGAGCTCAATCGGACGAGTCAGTTGCAGAAGACGTGGAAATCTCTAGACAGAGTCATCGGGCACGTCAACGTCATCTGCATGCTGGGCCTCTCATGCCCCGCCCGCCACCTAATGCTCGACGGAATCTGTGGACACTCCAAGGGCCAGCTAGGCGACGCCCTGGCCACTATACTTCCCACGCATGTGAAGCTGTCTGTTGATCTCAGCCACGGCATGCATATCTTCGAGGGTCTGCTGCCGCCGGAAGTTGCCCCTAGGCTTACGCACCTCGTCCTCTTCCTATCTTTCTGTGACTACAAGTCAATGCTCATTGATGACGACGATCTGGTCGACATGAAGACTGCGCAATGGCCCGCATTCCTGGTGAGTGCCGTCGGACCTCATCGCCGGGCTGACCATGGGAATATGGAGCTTGAACTCAACGACCTTGAATGTTAGGCGGAAGTCATGGCTGCACTCAACGGGACACGACTCACGCACCTGCGCATTGTTCTGCGATGTTCCATCACCCTGGACAACTGGCCTTCAGGTTCCACGCCGTACTCCAAAGATTTCTTGACGGCTATTCGGAACGTCGGAGAGGGGCCCGAGGGATCGGCCTCGGAGCTTATGGGCGCATTCCCAACACTGCAGTACGTGTTTCTGACGACGACGGGCGACCTCAACAACGACTGGGTCCCGCACGATGCTAGTCCTCCACCATTCGGGCCAGAAGAGCATGCGTCCCTGGTGCGACAAGGTCAATGGCTTTCGTCGTCCGGTTGGCGGAGCGTAAGTGGCACTCCCGAACGGCTAGCCAGCGACGTCGAGGAGCTCCTCATAGAAGCGAACGACCTAATCCTTACCGAGGGAGATCATGTCAGTGAGACCTTACAGGATACCCCATAGGCATATCCTAGTATCGCACCGAGCTGACCACGGCATTTTGCCTTGGCTCTAGTCTGCACTCCAGCTGCGCAACCCGAAGTCAGTTGCGAGGGAGATTACAGGTTGGCTCATGTATGATTGACAAGAGGAGGTGTCGTATCGCTGTGAACCTGGCGTTCCTAGATTAATGCAGTCTTAGAGTCTCGGATGACTAGTATTGTATTGACTGTTACCTGAGCGATGAGCGACGAGCGACGGTGGCGACTAGAAGTGAAGTTCCTCACCGGCGCTTCGTACCAAAGTACCCTAAAGTACAGCGCCTAACACAGGGCGACAAGCATTGCCAAACAATACCAGATGCTGCACGATTTCGACCATCATGATGATCATGTATGATCATGTATCAAGCTTAAGGACATACAACGCTGTCCTCTCAAGTATCTTGCTATCCTCCACGTTTTCGAGGACTATCGAGCCGCTCCAAGTGGCCATCCATATTGCTACAGATTTCATCATAGAGCTGCGTTCATAGGTGATTCGGATCAGAACTTAAGCTTGATGATGCTGACGACGTGACCGGCAGTACTAGTGCGGCGGTGCAGGTGAAAGCTTTGCACTGTTACTATTTCAGCGCGTCTCCCTTCAAAAATGCTCGAACTCAACTGGGACGTTCTGGCCTATGTATGCGGCTGTGTGCGAGATGTCCCCACTATCTTGTCGATCTCCCTCGCCTCTCATACCTTGCGAGCCGTCGCAGTCAAGAGACTTCTCGAGACCCAAGTCGTTGTGCTCAAGGACACTCGATCTATCTGGTCTTTTCATCGGTTTGTCACCGCGGACGATATGATACGCCTCCCTTTCGTCCGCAAGCTGAAGCTTGACATCCTCCCCGGCCGTCTCGATGAGGATGCTCGGGCAGAGATCGTCCAATTCTTGTTAGATCTCCTTCAACAAGCAACCCACCTGGAATCGCTTGTGCTCTCGCACCCCAACTCCACATACAGAGAACTCGGTTGTGATCCTCGCTTTCCGGAAGCCATTACGCGGTGTTCGACCTTGAAAGAGCTCGCGGTGGAACGTTGGTGGGCGCCGATGGAGGAGATTCTCAGCAATACGCTTTCCCTCCTCAAGACTCTGCGCATCTCTCTCGATGAGCTGCCCAACTCGCACGGTGGACGCTTGACACCTACCCGCATATATAGCCTCCTCGGACGCATATCCCCTACCCTGGAAGTCCTAGAGGTGTTGGGGCAAGCGGTCACATTCGTTGATAGAGATCAGAATAACGTCATATTCCCCGCCTTACGGTCTTTCGAGGTTGTCTCATCTAGCCAATTTGACTGGATTTGGACCGAGGATATGGTGCGGATGTTCCCTGCGCTTAATGGCACACTCGCTTTCGAAGGCCTGTACCATCCGTTCCAGGACGGGGATGGACGCATTCGCAAGCGGAACTGGGCGAGCCAACTGCAGAAAACGTGGAATTCCCTGGATAGGGTCATTGGAGACGTTGATGTTGTTGATAAGCTGGGTCTCGCTTGCCCCGTCCGTCATCTCATGCTCGATGGCGTCTGTAAACACAGCAAGGACCGAGTACGCGATGTCCTACACCACACGCCCCCTACGCATCTGAAATTGTCTATCGATCTCAGTCATGGCGTGCATATATTCAACGGCTTACTCCCACAAGAGGTCTTTCCAAGGCTCACACACCTCGTCCTTATGTTCTCGTTCTGTGACTACTCATCCATAATCATCAACGATGACGATCTCGCCGACATGCAGACTGCACAGTGGCCCGCTTTGTTGGTGGGTGCCATCGAGTCTTAGAGACGCTGACTATGACGATGTAGAGACGGTCGAACTAACCCCCACGTTCGTCAGACGGAAGTCATCGCCGCACTCGATGGGGCACGACTCACACACCTGCGCCTAGTTGTGAAGTGTTCCATGGATCTGACCAACTACCCTTCCGTGCCGTATTCCAAGGGATTTGTGGACGATGTTCGGAACCTCGGAGAAGGGCACGAGGCGCTGGCGTCGAAGTTCATGAAGTTATTCCCGACGCTGCGATATGTGTTCCTAATGACGACGGGCGATCGCAACGACGACTTCTTCCCTCCAGGGGTCGATCCTCCAACAAATGAGTCAGGGGACTATAGTTTCCTGGTGACACAAGGTCAATGGTTATCATCGTCCGGATGGCGGAGCGTAGACGGTACCCCGGAAAGGCTGATGAGCGATGTGGTGGACGAACTGATAGAGGCATACGACTTGATCCTGGCGAAGAAAGACCATGTGAGCGACACGCGCACAGACATACTGCATCGAGCTGACCGCCCTTCACCTTCGTCTTACTAGTCCTCGCTCAGATTGCGTCAAGTAGCGCCAGTCGTGGGCAACTCAGACTGCTTCATGTTTGACTAACGGGCGAAGGCGTCGCCGAACCGATTGGGCATTATGTTCGTTGTTCAACTGCACCCTTCGGCGAAGAGCGTCTCACCTTACATGCCACGAACTATGAACTCGAAATAGCATCGAGTAGTGTACTGCATTCAACGATTTTCTCGACATCTGCTCAGGACGACGTCAAACGGAACTTCCTGAGGTTCTCTATCTGAGAACCTTCCAAGCGCATGCCCATCCACTCGGTCATGGCCGTCGCTCCCAGCGTCTTCTCATAGAAATCGATCGATGGTTGGTTCCACTGCGATTGGACCGATGTGAGTGCAAGTTCCGCACGCCCGATGCGAAATTGCATACCTTCAAGACCTGCCAATCGATGCGTGCACAATCCTAGTTCGCGGCGCGTCAGTATCGGTACTTTGTGAGCACGACAAACGGTATCATTATTCACCTTCTCCTCCGCGACCTTGCCCAATTCCGCAAAGAGGGCTTTGCCTACACCTTGTCCGCGACAGGCGGGATCGACGAACAGGTCTTCCAGCTAAGATTTGACGTGAGAAAGCGAAGGGTGGGCGAACGAAGGGAACGTACATAGAGTCCGGGCTTGCCCGTCCACGTCGAGTAGTTAAAGAAGTACATGGCGAGTCCTATTGCCTTGCCCGGCGCGTCCGGCGTTCCGGCGAAAGCAAGGAGCGTATGAGCATATGGTGTCTCGAACAAATTCTTGCGGTACTAGGTGGGGAATTAATGCGGGTGATTCCCTCGGAGCTGCATCAAGCACACACAAGCTCTGGGGTCGCTTTGACCGAGTCTTCAGCTTTCTCGTATATCGCCTTAAATCACGATTGCGTCAACATGACTCGATCTTATGAATTACGGGCCGTTGGCTTACCAGAGCGACTACGAGCTGCAAAATAGCGTCCTAGGAACCTTGTCAGGCTTGAAACAATTTCCGATACATCAATAAGCCTTACCACATCCTCGACGGTCGCAGGGCGAATAAAGTACGGACTCGATGCGACCATGTCGAAGTCGGATCTCAAGAGGATCGCGACGGGCGGCTACGGTCCATGGTAGTTAGACGCCCGTCTCGCGTGGCTTTTGGAAGGTGTTGTATGCACTTGTTTTGGAGTGAACCTTAATCTTTTCACGTCGACGCCCAGGACGCATTCACGAAACCCGCCCGCCCCGACGTTAGCCCCGATCCACGACCATCACAACCATGGATCCCGCAAAATTGGCCAAGATGCAGGCGCAGGCCGCGGCGAACAGGATCGGTGCGTTTTCCGCGTCCGAATCCGCCCACTTTGCGCCCGGTTGCGGCCCACTCACGCGCACTCGCGTACCCAGGCGGTAAGGGCACCATGCGCCGCAAGATCGTGCGGAAGACGAAGCCGTCGACTGCCCAGGACGACAAAAAGCTCCAGGGCGCGTTGAAGAAGCTCAACGTGCAGCCTATCCCTGGCGTCGAGGAGGTCAACATGTTCCGCGAGGATGGCAACGTTCTCCACTTCAGCGCACCCAAAGGTACGCACGCGTTCACCCCATCCTGTCCCCGCATCGCGTGTGTGCACTCCCCGCGCAGATAGCCATATCTACGTGCCGGTAACCGCACGCGGATCCTTTCTCCTCATACTCAGCTTACGTGGTCGGCGTCTAAACTGATCTCGTCTTCTTACTTGCCCCATCCACTCAGTGCACGCGGCTGTTACCGCCAACACCTTCGCCGTCTACGGCGCTGGCCACGTGAAGGAACTCACGGAGCTCGTTCCCGGTATCCTGAACCAGCTTGGCCCCGACTCGCTCGCGTCGCTCCGCAAGCTCGCCGAGTCCTACCAGGCTATTCAGCAGAGCCAGCAGCGGCCACCAGCCAACGCGGCTGAGGACGACGACGATGACGTCCCTGACCTCGTCGAGAACTTCGAGCAGGTCGCGGTCGAGGAGAAGGAGAAGCCCGCTGAGGAGGAGAAGAAGGAGGATAACTTGGAGGAGCTCAACTAGGGGAGAGTTGTGTTGCCCAAAATCCCGCGCCCATGCTTGCATCCGTGACCCAGCAGCGCTCATTGCGCTTTTCATACCTTCCCTCCCTGCTCGCTTTAGGTAGCTTCTGTCATCTCGAGGCCTTCGCTGTCTCTCCTGCATACGACCCTCCAATGACCGCATTGTAAACTGATCGCAAATGCTGTATGTTTGTTTTGTCGTATCTTGTGTCGAAGGTGGATTTCTGCCGTCTCGATTTGTGGCCGATATCCACGATGTTCAAATCGATGTTGAACGCTCAGAGCAATGGTAAGATGGATCGAAAAGACCTGTTGGTACATCCCTCCTATTATACTTCTACTGTCCTCTCCTAACATCCGTCCAACAGTCCACCCATAACGCTTCAAGTGTGGAATGTGATGCTCCAGCGACGCACACACCCATCCGCGCCCGCGCTCGCAAGCTCGTTGTCTCCCAACCAGAACACCGCGTTCACGCCCCCGGGCCCAGCGTTCTTGATCGCGATATTCTTCATCGGCTTCTGCACGCTCCAGACGTAGACGTGCGTGTCGAGCGAACCCGACGCGCAGTGCTGCCCGTCTGCAGTCCAAGCCAGCGAGTGGATGCGTCCGCTGTGGAACGACCAGCGTGAGGTAACCGTCTTGCGTTCCTTGACATCGTACAAGACGATCTTGCCGCTCGACTGAGATTCATCTGTGTGAGGATCGGTATAGGAGATCGTATGGAAATGCACGCACGTCTCCGGAAGCGAGCAGGGCGCCGTCCGGGGAGAAGGCGAGCGCACTGATGGCCCCCTTGTTCCCTTCGAGGGTCGCGCTCTCCGAAAGTGCTTTGCCGTCCCAGGAGTACAGCCGAAGCTTCTGGTCCTGTCAGATAGCATCCTCAGTGTTCCGTCCCTGTCCGGGTGCCTAGTAGCACGGATCTCAATCTCGATCCCAATACACACCTCGCCACCGACAGCAACGACGTTGCCTGACGCCGCGATGGCGCTCGGGGAGTACTTCAGGGCGAGGTCGAAGACCTTCTGGTTCGACCGTACGGCTTCGATGGTCTCGGACTCGATCACGAACACCGTCGAGTCGCCGCCAACTGCGACGGACTTGGGTTGCGCCGCAGTAGTGAAGGAGGCGGGACTGGACGGCATACGAGAGGCTGTTAGCGCCACAGAAACAGACGGTCATGGCTATACTCACGTATAGCTCTTGCCCTCAATCTCGCGTAAACGGTCGTCCAGGCCGACAGAGTATACCCTACCATCTTGAGCGGTTCCAAGGCCCGTTACAAGGGTAGCATGCGCCTCGCCACCAACATAGTCGTAGCCGTCATCAGCATGGTGAAGGACGCGGCCGTCGGCGGTGCCGACAAAGAACGTCGAGGAGGTCGCTGGCACCGCAGCAGTAACCGACTTCTGAGGTCCCTGTATTCCGCACAGTGTCAGTAGAGGATCTCGAACGC
Source organism: Trametes cubensis (assembly GCA_029747595.1). Taxonomy (NCBI): domain Eukaryota; kingdom Fungi; phylum Basidiomycota; class Agaricomycetes; order Polyporales; family Polyporaceae; genus Trametes; species Trametes cubensis. The sequence goes on from JAPEVG010000036.1 coordinate 13,714, forward strand.
TAGCAGATAACGAGGCGACACACGTAGAGGACTCGGGCCGGCTTGTCACCAACACGCTTGTCGAACACATTCAGATCGCCAGACATGGAAAGCGAGACGATGCTATCGCCTTCGGTCCAGGTGTTCCCGACTTGTTGGTGGTTCACACCATTGCCGAGAGTCCAGGTGATCTGAGCTTTCTTTCTCTCGACGTCCCCTGAATGCTGATATCAGGATGTGCCATTGGATACGTACACAGTGGTATAGTAACTCACACAACTTCACTGTGCAATCTGCGGCGGATGTAGCGAGCAGCTTGCTATCTGGGCTCCAGCTGCAGGCCATCTGGAACATATCAATATGACTAGGCAGCTATTGATCGGACCCAACTGAACCTACTATGCTGCCGGAGTGGGGGCTATCGCTGATCTCTCCCAAAGTCTCACCGGTCTTGCCGTCATATACGAATATCTTGAAGTCGGAGCCCACACTGGCAAAGTGGTCTCCAGAGGGAGCATACCGCACGTCTTGGACGAACTTCGTGTGGGTCTTGATCGTCTGAATAGCAAGGGTTCAACGACGAGTCCCGCTAGCGCTCAGGGTCTACTCACCTTGTCGTACTTGAACGGCACACCTAGAATGGGCATTTGTGTCAACAAAGTCAGACAGATCTATGGTGATTAGCGGTACGCGCCTTGGTGGAAGACGATGGACCCATCGTCCGCGGCTGTGGCAGCACGGAATGGGCGTTGGTGTCTTATAGCGACGGCGTTGATGGTCTGAGGAAAGGAAGGTGGTTTGAGTATCTCAATGTCGGAGACCATTGACAACTTTCTCACCTTGGAATGCCCGATGATGTCTCCCGTTGAGGAACCGGTGTCCATCATAAATGCATGCCCGAACCTGCATATATTATCTCAATGCCAGGCCGGACAACGACCAAGGCAGCACTCACTTGTCTCGTCCATCGCCGACCGCTATGATGCGCTTGCTCTCCCCATCCCACTCTAGGTCTTTCCTGCAACATGAATCAGAAACAAAGCTTTCAGGGAGACGTAATGCATCACATACACACGGCCGCTAATTACTTTGTATTCTCCCTTCAGAGTTTGGTCCTCTCCGAGCGTGTCCCATATCCTCACTGCACCACATCATTGACCACTTGCACGTCCCACCACGTTGAAAGTTACGCACCTGTGCCGGAGGTATCCGCGCTTGCGCAGTAATATCCAGAAGGTGCGATCCGGGCAACGGTGGCTGGATGGACATGGCCGGCGTACGCAGTTGCGACAGCAGCATCCTAAGGCACACTCATCTCAGCCTTAAGTAGGATATTCATATCGTCGCACTCGGTGCTGACCTTCAAGTCGCGGATCTTACAGTACTCCAATCAGTAATAGCGCACGCATTAGGAGGTGGGGTACATACAATCACAGACCGGCCATTAGTGTAAACGATCTTGTCTTTGCTCGAACTGAGTTTCGTCGGTTCTCCTCGCGTTGTTGCTGGGTTGCACGGGTACAGCGGGCCCTTCTTGAACGACATGAGAGTAAGCAGTGGACTTGAAGTGTTCAGATGTTGAGCAGAGGTTGAGGAGGTGACTGCGGCGGAGCAAGCTTGTGGCGACCAGATCGTCGCAGCGCGGTAGATGTCCCCGATTTGGTAGCAGGGCGCGGTCATGTGATGTGACGCTACTCACGCGTCGCGAGTCGCGAGTCGCGACGCGTGCATAAAGGCGTGGTGGCCGACGACCAGGATGTCCATCGCAACGCGTATCAAGCAAGTCCTTTGCCATTCTCTAATCGAGTAAATGTACAAGCAATCAAGAAAGTATCGCGACATAGCTCAAGTACATCAGAGAACCAACAAGATCAAGGGAATCCACGAAACACCTCACTTAATCCTCGATCGGCTTCTCATCCGGGTCGTAATTCTTAAACGGATCCTTGCGCAGAGCCTCACCCTCGGCGCTCATAGCAACATGCTTCTCAGCCGGTGCAGGCTTTGACTTCATTGCCGTCGCCGGGAGGATCGAAGTGGATGTCGCATGGGCGTCAGACTACGGGACTAAGTCAACGACGTGATTATCCGACTCCTGTAACATACTCACCTCTTCATCCCTAAATGGCACAAACTTGGGCGTCGACGGGACCGATGGCTCAGGTTTGTTCGATGCTTCTTCATCGCAGAAGATAGAGATAGAGATAGAGCTCTTGCTCCCAGACTTCCCTTTCTCCTTCTTCTTGACGGCGGGAACAGGCGGTGGGGGCATATCCTCCGTCGGATTCTCCGAAGGCCCCGGGTCGCGGAAGACGGCAATCTTGGGCCCCGATGCGACTCGTCTAGACTTCCCAGCTTGGCGCAGTGTAGATCCCGCAGCCTTGCTCACCTCCACGGTGTTCTCCTTGATGCGAGACTTACGTGTCCCCAACTCCGGCCATGGAGTCGGGTTCGTGGCTTGATCTGGGTCGTTCTCCGCGTCACCGGAGGGATCAACGAAGACGGACATGCGTCCATTTGGCCGTGGGGCAGCAGGTGCGGCGAAGACATCTTCGCTGATAGAGGGTGCGCGTGTGGACCCAGCTCGTGATGAACGCGTGCGAGATGACGAAGAAGAGGCAGCAGGCTCGCCCAGCGGCCTGCGTCGAGGAGCAGTGGTTGCAGAAGAAGCCTCAAGATCGGTTGTGGAGGTGGAAGAAGATGAAGGGAGAGATGGAGAGGCCATCATACGCTTTTGGAACTCGCGATGCTTGGCCTCAAGACGTTCGAGAGGGGCGGCCTTTCGTGCGATCCCGAGCATGTACGTCTCATCGGCATCGACGCGTCTAACAACTGTCAATATCATAAGGTGCACGAGCCTGACGGATACCACGCACCTGCCAGCCCTCTCCAGCGCCATCGCGTACTCCTCGTAGAACAATGCGTGTGCCGTCCCGATTTCGTTCACGAGCAAGTACTTGTAAATGATGGTCGGCTTGTCGACGTAGCTTGCGTAGAGCGTCCACAGCTTTAGGTACCTCAGGTCGCCGCGCCACTTGCCCCCTCGGTCGTCTCGCAAGACACGAGTGGCTTCCTCAAGCAACTCCAGCAGACCCGACTCTGCGCTGTGCCCCTGGGGGTAGTTCTCGACCGTCCAGTACACGAAGCGACTGTAGGCTTCAAGGGGGGTCCGCATCGTCGTCTTCATCCTCCATAGCAATCTCGACGTTGGCCCGGTGCCGCCGACGCGCATCCGCCAGGCGGTTCTCCCGTTGGGCATGCGGGGTCGATAGGATGGCGGAGAGTGCAGTGACGCGCCTTCCAGAGGCGAGAGGCTGGATGTTCTCCTTCGCAGCTTCCAGAACGTCGCAGTCAACAATGGGAGGTGCGCTGGATTCGTCGGTGAACACGTCGGGCATGATGGTAGTAGTGAACAAAGGTTCCCCAGGTGAAGTCGAGCAGTCAAGTAATCGAGTTCAAGTCCGGTGTAGATAGGGTTAGGGTCACGCCCTTCTCGCGGCAAACCCCGAAGTACACTCAGGCAAGGCTGGTGTATGCTTTGCTTGCTTACCTCAGTACCATTGTCAGGATTCAGGAAGTAAATCGCAGGAGCCCCTCTGCCTGCTATTGGCCTAATAACACGAACTTACGAGCTATCTACAAACACCAACGGTGGGTCAAAACGTACGTCTAACGCGTACACTCCACATGACAAGGCACCCGTTCCTACCGTCTCATTTGTCTGCCACATACTCAACTGCAGTACTACAGCAAACCGCCCAGATGGACTAGGAAAGGCACGCTCTCCATCCTCCCAAGACCCGACGTGTGCATCTCCGCATACGTCCAGTGTCGAACTTGAAGGTTCTGAGTCGGCCTGTTCCCCGGAAGTGGCCTTGAAGGCGTTGGCACAGGTCAGTCACTGGACCATCGTGTAAAATAGTTCGAGTATCACACTTACCTCAGGAGTTACGTCAGTCTCAATTGCGACTTCGGTCCATGATACTGCTACGTGCAGAGGCTTCTCCAGGGATCCGCCTTCGAGGGGACACATCGACAGTGTGATCACAATCTCTTCGGCAAATCCAGGATAGCATAGCGTCAAGACGTAGGTAGGCTGAGTCGAGTCCAGACGGACAGGCTTCATCTCGTTCCCGTCAGCTTCGACATCACAGGTTATCCCAAGCTCTCCGAGGTGAGCCAGCGTCCAGCGAGGAAGGAGAATCTGACACGGACAGAAGAGACCAGTGGTAGGCCAAGTCAACGCCTGTTTGAAGATGAGCAGCTCAGACACCACTTGGAGCCGCTGATAAGGGATGCACACGTCCCGAAGCGCCAACGAACCTCGAACAGTGTCAGGTAGGGAGAACCAGGACGGGTCGACCGACATCATGCGAGCCCAGAGCCTGGCGTATCTGATGGTTGCGCCTTTGTTGTGGCCAATGCGCGGACTGACTGCCGCGCGATAAGGGCTAGGTGGCGCTGGCATGATCAAAGGGCCGATCAGGTATTCGCCCACTGAGGACCCCTCAGTATCGCTCAAGAGAAGGCCCAGTAGGTGACCGTTCGAGTCGCTGCAGGCAAGCAGGCCCAGGGTGATGGTAATCGAGTCTTCTGGTTGCATTCCTGGATTATCTTCTGTCGTGGTGCCGTGCAGGAGGCGGATTCGAAGTATAGGAAAAGAGGTGCGAATCCCGTGGCCGGTCGTCATATGGAGCGGCGGAACAGAGGCGGGAAGGGATATGGTGCGGCAGAACGTACCGTAGGGTAGCGGCGCGCAATCATCAGAGACTCGGAAGTCTTGTGGGGACGTGGCAAACAGGTAGGCACCCTTGGACGCGCGAAGTGCGTCAACAGATGGCTGTGTGCGATATGCTACTGGCTCGCCGGGCAGTGGCAGAGGCGTCCTAGGTCCCCACGCGAAGAGTGACTGGTCTGGGATGCGTTTCAAGATCTCTTCCTGTAGGCGAATGAAGGCCTGGCGGCCCTCTCCGTACACCGTCGGCATTCGGATTCCAAAGAGGCCCATCAGCGAGTAGGCTTCATCTTCGACACGTGTTGTCTCCCTACACGATGCCCAGGACAGACGTCGAGCCACAGAGACCGAGTGAAGCGGTCGTACGTGCAGCAGGATATCCCGGTCCACTCCTGTGATCCGCTCGATGGCCTTCACTAAGCTTGCCTTGGTTCCGAGCATGCGCCAGTCCCTCGACAGGAAGATGTTGTTCCGTGGAACTATGAGCTCTTGCAGCGTCCAGCCACGGGTGAACCAGGTGCTGCCGCTGAACTCGGAGGCATACACCTTAGGATTATCCTCGTCGCCAACATCGGTGAGGAAGACGTAGCAGACTTCGGCGTAGGAATACCAGTCGAACATAGAGTTAATAGCCTCGGACAGCTCCGCGCTGCTTTTCTTGTCAATGCAACACGTGTCGATCCAGACAAAGCGGTATCCCCGGGCAAGAGCGTACGAGCAGCAGTCTCTGATCTTGGGCGCGAGTTGTTGTGCTACAAGCGCGAGGAGTTGAGGATCGTCGTCGATGACATCGTCATGGAAGGCCTTTCGGGCTGTTGCATGGATAGCAAGAAGATCCTACGAAGGCTGGTGAGTTCATACTCCGGAGATATCAGCAAAACAGAGCTTGCCTGATAGCTTTGCTCGGTTCCTGCGTGCCAGACATGGGATAGGATAGCGTAGGACGCTCGCGCGGGATCCGGCTCGAAGTGGAGACGATAGGTGGTGGTATTGAGCAACCACATCTCTTGATATCCAAAAGTGCAGCCTGGGCAATCAGTTGACTTCGAGGGGCTGATGCTCGGGGTCTGTCCAGGTATATATCCGTCCCACACGCCCGTCCTCCATCCGATGTCCATTTGACAGATGAGCGTAATGTGTACCCGCATGCCCGATTACGTGATTGCACAGGTACTTCACCGTGTAAGCCTATCGAGACAGAGCATCCCATGCTAGCGTACCACCGAAGTCCAGTCAGGTGTCGACATGAATTGCCAATAGAACTGCACCGGGATTAGCACATTTGGCGGTGCACCTTGTTCTCAGGGGCCCGGTAGGGGCGAAGAGGCGAGTTTTAGGAACGCGTAGCTGAGTAAGTTATGGATTCTCGACAATAATCCTTCAATGATCCTCAAAGCCCCAATGCCCACTCCCTAGCAAAAATACATCGCGAGGGAACGGATTGAGTCGTCGGCCACCACTGTGTCGCGCGACTTCGTTGCCAGTGTCCAATAGGCCCTGATATCGTACTCTTTTGAGTCTCGACTGGAAACTCGACCTGAACGAGTGATTGGTACGATTACTGAAGTTTGATTCATCTCGCCCGACTTGTGGCATTGTAGAGGAATACAGACACGTCTAGGTTTATGCTAGTACGGGCACCCAATGAATTCGGACCAGTGCGAAGCACTGCGGTACTATCTACTACTTGAAGTATACTCTACTGAGTTTGGATGTCCACGACCAATGCGATAATTGCCCGCGCCGACCCGCCACTCAACATAAATCCACTACCAGACCACTGCCTGAAGCTCACGACGATCCGGCTTTGACTTTCAGGTACGCTCCATGTTTTCGATGCGCCTTCCCACCCAGAGACATGTTCACGTTCGCAATCACACATATTCATCTCCACCGCTGGCTGGCCCGACCTGGTACGGCCTCCTTCGGCATCGAATGAAAGCGCAGCATGCAAAGGGAGTTCCTGCCCACGGCTGAGAGTGCATGTCGCGACGAGTACAGAGAAATAGACAGACCCGAAGCTGAAGGAGAGGATGTGGGCTATCCCTCCGGCATCGAATACCGTTTCCGCGCATCCAGTGGACGGTAATTCACAACCCCAGCGCCGAAGTCGCGAAAGGCACCAGGTAGGTACCACCACGGTGCATGGCCCACAAAACATATCCGATACGGGGCAGACGTCTCCGCTGCCTAGCCTCGGTAGTTGCACCGGCTCCAAGTTGGGCCTGTAGGATATACACACCTCGTCTTGGACTACATCCTGGAGGTCCAAAACGGAAGAGGGATATTCATGCAGGGCCAAGAGTCGACGCAACCGGGGTCCGGGGTCGTCTTGCACGTAGGCATAGCGGCCCACAGAATACTGCCCCGGAAATTCGGGACCTCTGCTTTGCAGGACGAGCGCGATGAGCTGCCCGAGTTTGTCCTGACAGGCGAGAACCGCGAGGCACCAGTCCGTCCCAACAGACTTTGGGAGTTGAATCAAGGGAAGGCGAGTCCGCAGCCCGAAGCTGGTGAGCAGGTAATGGGGGGTCGTGCAGTGTGTGCCCAGCCTTTGCGCGAGCTTGATGTCGTGCATGATGGGCGATACGGCGCCAGAGAATTGGAAGTAAAGCGGGGATGGTGCGAACAAGAACTGTTCTTCGTCGATCAGGGTTTTGAGCTGATGCGTAGAGTTCCCTCTGCTAGTATCCTGCTGGGTATGAGGCGGCCATCTGTAGGTGGATGAACCTAGGCTAGGGTCCCACCATTCACAAAGGCTACTTCTTGCCTCGTGGATGACAGGCATGGATCCCGACCCCCAGACAAAAATGCTTTGGTCGGGGATCTGTTTGAGGATCTCTTCCTGCAGTCTGATAAAGGCGTACCGACCCTCCCCGTATATTGTCGCCATGCAAATTCCGAAGAGCCCGAGGAGAGAGTAGGCCTCGTCTTCGACGCGCGTAGTTTCTCTTCGCGAGGCCCACGACATGCGACACGCCACACTGACAGCAACGAGAGGCTTCTCGAGTAGCAGCACAGCGCGCTCGACACCGGTTATGACTTCGACGACGTCTGCCAGATATTGTTTCGTTCCCAACATCGTCCAAGTCCGGGACAAGAACAGGAGTTCCTGAGGGGCGATGAGCTCCTGCAGCGTCCAGCCTCGAGTGAACCAGCGACTGCGCCGGAATGCGGATGTCTCGGAGGCGGGATCCTCCGCGTCTCCGACGTCCTCCAGAAAAGCGAAGCAGACAGCGGCGCAGGAATACCACCGAAACATGGTGTTGATGGCCTCCGAGAGCTCCTCGCTGCTTGTCTTGTCGATACAGCACGTGTCAATCCATACGTATCGGTAGCCCATCGCGCGGGCGAAGGCGCAACAGTTTCGAATCTTCGCTGAGACGCGGACGTCGTCGCAGACACAGCGCTGTTGTCGCCGCCATACAGTGCCGCCCAATCGCCACCACCGCCTGCGAACACGGTATGCATTGAACTCAGCGACGATATGCCTGATGTCCTATCATAGGCGTTGTTTGGGAGCGTCAGTCAGCGGCCGCCAAAGGGTGTACAAATGGATGCAATAAGCCATGGTTACCTGGAATGTTTGCTCTCCATCTGGGTTCCATACGTGCGACAGTATGGCATAGCGCTCTGGCTGAGCCGCAGTGGGCGGGACGTGGAACCAGTGGTGCTCTAGAGTTGAAGTGTCGAGGAGCCACATTGTGACGACGGAGTCCGGTAGTAGCGGTGCTGGGAGGGTACGCGGGCGGGCGCAAGTGATAGGACTGTGTTCGTGCTCATCGCCTTGCCCGACGTTCAAACAGCATTCGCCAAGTCCACGCACAACGCCGACCTAAAAATTACCGTCATCAGCAGCATCTGCATCGACGTCGCATAACGCAATCACAGCTTAGAGCACCCTTGCCCTAGCTGTGCATGATGAACAAAGGTCGAAGAAGTCGGGATAGATTTAGGGAACCGTCAAGCAGATGAATGTTCACTTAGACTGGTAGTTTATCACCACCATGCACCCAAGCCAGAGGTGGCGTGGTAGCCTTCGCTCTCATATATTCACCCTGTCTCCCGATACAACTTGGCCCTGGTAAAAGAAGGAAAGGAAAGATGCAGAACGAGCTGCAAAAGATGGAACTCCGCCCTCAATCTCGCACTCAGTTGTGCTTGCCACCGTGGTGGTGCTTCTTGCCCGAGGCTGCGCTCGTCGCCGCGGCGTTGCCTGTTGCGGACGCAGTGGCATTGCCAGAGGGGGTGCTGACACCGGTCGCACTGCCAGTGACGAGCGCGAGAAGCCTGTTGAAGTCAGGCGTGCCAAAGCCGGTGACCTGAATACATCAATATCAGTCAGTAACATGGCTTGACCGGGTTGGCTGAACACGTACCGGATCCCAGCCCTCAAGTGCAGGGAACCCATCGGTGCCACAGCCAGGGTTGCTTCCTTCGGTGATGTCGTTGAACGCCGCAGCCGAGCCGCTGGAGTAGATGAGAGGGTTGAGGAAACCGAGCGGGCTCTTGCCGGCGTTGAGCAGCTGATCGTTAAGGAGCGCAACGACGGACGCGAACGTCGGGCTCGATGCGCTGGTCCCGGACACGCCCTGGCCCTGACCGCCGATGTCGACGATGAACTGCACGCCCTGTGTCGACACGTCGGGGAAAGCACGGCCCTGGGTCTGGAAGAGGCCCGCGTTCGTGTTGCCGAGCTTGTCGAGGTAGGCCGCTACCGCGTCATCCTGATACGCCGGGCGCGCGAAAATGTTCGAGAAACCGCCAGAAGAGAAGGACGCCGCAACCTCGGGGTTGATGCCCTGGGTGCTACCGACAGATGTCAAGAAGGGGCAGCCGGACGGGAAGGTGGGCTCGAACTGCTGTCCGTCGCATGCATCGCTCGCCTGGGGTCCAGAAACGCCGCCATCACCAGAGGCAAAGAGGACAGAGGTGCCGCGCGCACCCAGCTGGCCGTAGGCATTGCAGAGGTTCACAGCGAGATCAGGTTCGTTGATGAAGGCGAGCTCGTTAAAACCGAAGCTAGTCGTGAGGACCAAGGGAGGCTGGTCTTGCGCAAGGAGGAAGTTAATGATATCGAGGAAACCGGAGAGGTCGCCATCCTGATTCTGGTCACCGACGGAGACGAAGGTCGTGGGCACGTTCGTCGCGAGTCCTACGGTATATTGAATATCCAAGCTCTACGGAGAGTATGAGAATTCACGAGGTGGTGACAGGAGGCAACGAGCATTGTACTCACAGCTTCCGTGGTACCATCACCATCGGTAATACCATTGTCGACGGAGACGGCGTTGAACGTGCCGTCAGGGGCATCCGGGCGAAGAGCGGCCAAGAATTCCTGGGCAAAGTTAGACAAGACGGTCCTCATTGTTTCTAATAATACTCACACTCAGGTCGTCCTTGTTGGCAATCTCACCACCGAAGCCGCTGACGGCGAGGCTGTTGCCCTGAGCGCTGGCAGGGGTAGTGGGAATGTTGTACAGAGCCTGCAAGCACTGAGGGGTGATCTGCTGGTCGCACGAAGCAGGAACGCCTGCGCGCTTGGAGCGGCTCCGCTTCGACGCACGAGGTACATCTACGACCTCAAACGCGGGAGTGTTCTTCTGGATCGGGGGAATGAAGCTGCGGCGCGTGAGTCAATCGTTCATAGCACAAAGGTGTGAGGTACTCACTGAACACTCGGGTAGACGAACGCGAGGTCATTCTTCAATGTCTCCGGGATGGAGTACGCGAGGGTGCGAATCACGGTCGTGTTTGTCTTGTCGTAGGTGTACTCGTTGAAGTCGGCATCGAGGAGAGCGTTTGCCTTGCTGACAGGGACGTTGATGCTCAACCAATCACCAGCTGGCGAGATTGTCTGAGCGGTGATGTTGTTCTTGCCCAACCATGCCTTGACTTTCTGAACAGTCTCGGCAGACGGAGCGACCATCGCTTCGACCTAAAATATGGTAAATCATCTGAAGTAGTTACATGGATCGGGAACGTACCTCGGCTTTGGAGAGATGATGACCATAGTTCTCACTCTTGGGATCGCTCACATCGTACAGTGCGGCCTCAAGACCAGTGGCGTTATTCTGCACGAGAGCGATACGCAAATTCAAAGTCTTCTCCGCAGATGCCTTGCCGACATAAGAGAACCCGCGAGGGACGTCCACCTGGGACCGCACAACAAGGCGCTCGGCAGACTGAGAGAGAGGCTTGCCGAGGGCGAGAGTGAAAAGAGAGAGAACGAGCAGGCCAGCTGCAACCATTGTGAGAGGGAGAGAAAGAAAGTGAGAGTGAAAACGAAGGGACCACGGGGACCTCAGAGGGCGAAAGGTGCATTACCCACCATCCCGAGGAGGATTATATACGAGCGGAGGTCAACGCGGGTGGTGTTTTGATGACTTCCGCCTGTCGCTATGCAGAGCGCAAGGCCATATGATCGAGAACGGCTTGCTGGTGGTTACGAAGAGGAACCGCCGGCATGAGGAACTGCGCCAATTCCTCGCGGGCAAGGCACCGGCCTTGGCAAAACTCGCAGTGATCTGGCCACGCCAGTGCCACTGCTGAGCGGAGATGCCAGTTCATGTGCGGCATTTTCAGCCCTGCAGCACACTGTAACAAGTACTCACGAAGCTATCTAGTTTTCCATTTGAGCCTGCAAGCTGAAGGTGGTTAGGAACTGAGGTCAAAAGACGCGAGAATGGTCGGAAATGCGGTCGCGAGCGCTTACTCAGCCGCCGAGCCGGCAAAACAGACGCTTGGCGGATGCGATCACCGTCTTTCGCCCACATCTGTATGTCGAGGTCGATCCCGGACGTTACTATGGTAAGTATGTTCTGACAGCTCTAGACAGAAAACGCTCGAGACTCGAGCCTCGAGGCCCCTGCACATAACAAAGCATAAGCAGCCATCAGCGTTGAATCTGCTACAAGCAACGTAAAGGCCTACTGGATTAGAACCTCCTTAGATGGTTCGCATCGTCGAACGCCTCACGTTTCTCACACGCAACACAGTGCAAGCAAGAAGTCACCGACAAGCTCCAAGTTCCATACCCAACAAGTACTGTACAAAAGGTGTCAAATGCTTGCATCGCAGGCTCAGAAGTCTCAAATCGGAACATCCCACAAGCCTAGCGTCACTCAGCGTTCAAAGGAACTCACTCGCCCGTGCCCTCACGCTTGCTTAGTGGCCTTGGGCTTTCCCTTACCCTTCTTGCCCTTTCCAGCGGCACCGCCAGCCGCCTGTCCAGTAGCTTGACCGGCAGACCCGGTGGCAGTAGCAGTTGCGTTCTGACCTGCCTGTCCAGCAGAGCCCTGGCCGGCCTGGTTGTCACCAGCACCGCCAGACACAACAGAGAGGAGCTTCTGGAAGTCGGGCGTACCCAAACCAGTGACCTATGACACAGTAATCAGCCACTCTGCGCATCTCATGGCATGACTCCTTCACTCACCGCATCCCATCCAGCGGCAGCAGGGAAGCCCTGAGTGCCACAGCCGGGGTTGCTGCCGGACGTGATGTCGTTGAGCGCGGCGACTCCCTTGGAGTACAGGAGCGGATTGAGGAAACCGAGCTGCTTCTGGCCGGCGTTGAGAAGCTGGTCGTTGAGGAGCGCGACGACGGACGCAAACGTGGGGCTCGAGCAGCTGGTGCCGTCGACGCCCTGCAGCTGCCCGGCAACCTCGATCACGAATTGCACGCCCTGGGTGGACACGTCGGGGTACCCGCGTCCGGTCGTGTTGAACAGGCCCGCGTTCGTGTCCCCGAGCGTCTTCAGGTAGCTATCCACTGCGTCGCTCTGGTAGTCCGGCCGTGCGAAGATGTTCGAGAAACCGCCAGCAGAGAAGGGGGCGGCCGTCTCGGGGTTGACACCTTGCGTGCTACCGACGGCGGTGATGCTAACGGTCGTACGTCAGTTCTGTCAGATGCATACAAACTGATATCATAGATATGACTTACTAGGGGCAGGTAGCGGGGAAAGTGGGCAAGAACGCGCTTCCATCGCAAGAGTCGTCCGCCTGGGAGCCAGAGACACCACCGTCACCAGACGCAAAGAGCACAGAAGTACCACGAGCACCGAGTTGCGCGTAAGCGTTACAAAGGGTCCTGCACACCAATTGCGCCTCAGCAATAATTGCCTCACGAAGCCGAAACCAAGAACTTACTCTGCAAGCTCGGGCGCCTGCTCAGCGAAGGGCGTCTCGTCGAACCCGAAGCTCGTCGTGAGGACCAGGGGAGGGTTGTCCTGCTTGGTGAGTGTGGTGATGATGTCAAGGAATCCCTCCAGTGCGCCGTCGTTGGTCTGCTGTCCAACAGAGATGAACGTCGTCGGAACGTTCGTCGCCACGCCGACGGTGTACTGGATATCGAGGCTCTGCGGGGAACTGATCAGACCTCACATCTAGCGCCGGCAGTCCCAAGCGGTGGGACGAGATGGGACCGCGAGGAGGACGTACAGCTTCCGTAGTGCCCTGTCCATCATCCGAGCCACCATCGATAGATTGCACCGAAAACGTCCCATTCGTGATGTCAGGGCGCGCTTGGGAAAGGAAGTCCTGTTCACTTGATAAGATGTCTGCTCAGGGGTGGTTGATCAGGATTGAATACATACCGTGAGGTCGCCCTTGTTGGCCACCTCGTTGTCGAAACCGCTCACGCCGAGGCTGTTTCCCGCAGCGGTGGCGGGGGTAGCAGGAATGTTGTAGATCGCTTGCAGGCACTGGGGGGTGATCTCCTGCGCACATTGTGGCGGGACGTCAGCCCTCTTTGACCCTGCCCGCTTCTTCGCTGGGAAACGATCTATAACGCGGACCTCCGCCTTGCGGGTGGGAGGGGGGGATGAACCTGAGGGCCGCATGTGTCAATTAATAGTTGACGAATGAGTGGGTGCACGACTTACTGGTTGGCCGGGTAGACGAATGCGACGTGCTCGCTGACATCCGCGGGGAGCGAATACGCCAAGGTGCGGACCATCGTGGTGTTGGTCTTCTCGTGCACGTACCCGGTGAAGTTCGCGTTCAAGAGTTTGTTGGCCTGATCCACCGGCAGCTGGAAGCGCAGCAAGTCTCCTGCAGAGGAATACACCTCAGGTGAAATTCCGTTCTTGTTGAGCCAGCTAGTCACGGCTTGTACACTCTCGGGCTGCGGTGCCACTAGTTGGTCCACCTGTGTAAAACGTGACACCGGGTTAGTTCATGTGCCCACGTGTCTGAGGAAGGAAGATTAGCTTACCTGATCCTTGGTGAGGTGGTTGCCATAGTTAGGACTGGCAGGGTCGCTGACGTCGAGAAGCGATTTGACAAGACCTGAGGTGTTCGATGGCTTCAAGGCAAGAACAAATCTCATTATAGATGGGAACGTGGTCAATTGGCTTCGGGAGAATCCTGCTGGGACGTTGTGGTTTTGTCCCCGGACGACCAAATGAGATGTTTCAGAGCTGGGCCTGCCCAGAGCCAAAGGGAGGAACGATGCAAGCAAAAGCAGACCGGCTGCGACCATGTTGGGTGAAAGGAATGGAACGAAGAGAATGAAGGTGGGGTCGGTGACCTCGAGCTAGAGATGAGCCCCTCGGTATCTGGACCATGGCCTTAAGTACAGGTCTCCGAAGCGCGGGTAGATGGGCGGATGGTGATCGTAGGGCGCGTCGTCAAGTTCCCAAAATAGATTGAGGGACGTTCAATGCGAACGCTAGGAAACGCATGCGGCATCAAGGCAGCGGCGGGTACGGTACATAAGCATGCAGATGGTCGAGGCATGCTATTATTGGAGGAGCACTGCCGTCAACCAACTCGTTCATCCGCGCGCTAAGTCACCGGCCCACTATCGCTGCGGTGGACCGTGTTACCCAATGGTAAAAGCGAGAGAATCGCGTTACCTAGAGGACCACCCACCCGCACAAGGGAGACTCTGTCAATCTGCCGCGATGAACTATGGAAGAGCTGCTTCTAGGCTGCGCACAAGCATCACAAGCATGCTACATGAGAGATATCAGCGCCCGCGTCCTCTTCGTTGTCATAACGTGTGTGCACATACTGATGGGTGTATTAAGCTTAAAGCCTCGAGGACACTGCAGCGCTTCAACGCTGCACCTCACGACGGCAGATGCGTTGTTGCGGTGAGGCGGCTAATGCTACATGCCTACATCGGGGCTGGATGTTGAGGGCTATAAGTAACATGGCGGATCTAATGGGTCCACAAAGATAGATGCGCGCGACCGCACGATCAGGGACTCGTGTTAGTCGGAAACGATGTGGCGACTCTGAATACTCACTCGTGCAGCTGAACAATTATTAGCGAGCAAAGCAGGTGGGCGGTAATCCCTGACCAATGGAGGGTTTAGGCACGTGCGCCACCGGAGATGGCTCGTTTGTCGAGACGTAGGCATGATCGAGAGGCTGAGTTGATGGCACGCTTACTGCGATCCAGCGCAGATCATCGGCATCAAACCTCTTCAGAGCATAGGAAGAGGCACCCGAAAAGCCCTACGACGCGACAGGACACCACGCCGACGAGGCGCTCCAAGTTTACTCGCGCGCAGGCATCTGTTAATGCGCGCAGTCGGCTACCACGCAGGATTTGCATTGTTGACGTAGGTGTGGGCGATCATGACTTCGCCTAGTCTGGGTGGGGTGAGCAATGTCTAACCGCGACCGTCAACGTTGACAATGAAGAACCCTTGTCATGTTAGTGTATTGTTCACTCGAAGTATACGGCATCTAAGCCAAATAAGAATTGAAGGGTAGTCGACTGTTGATCTTGTATCAGCTCTCTCAACAACCCAGATTGTGAGTAAAACGCACCTAAGCACAAGACGTTGCCCATGAACAGGTCCGAGCGAGACTGCATGTACTCGCATGCGAGATCTGACGTGTCCACAAGAAAGCCTCTGTACTCCTGAAAACGGAGCACACTCTGAAGAGTCGCTTCGCGAACACAAGTACACCTATATGTAGTAGGTATCAAGTCTGAGCGTGGAATTCAGGCGGTACTAAGCGACACAGGTCAATTTGATCAGTCGTTCTCGAAGATGATAACAGCGGCCAAATTCCCTAACCTCCAGTGTAAATCCGTCGGGTTGCATCAGTATCCGACTGGCCATCCGGGCGCCTTGTTCGCCATCCTCCCTCGGCAACGAAACGTCGGGTCCCACGGTAACGAAATAAGGGAGCGTCGACCGCATCGTCTCCTCTGAGAAATAGCTCGTCCATATACTCCGTTCGAACCGTATGGATCTGAGGAGTTCGGCTGCGACTGGGCTCGCATACTGTACTTGGTCATTAGAACGGCTGAAGTCCAAGAGAAC
Source organism: Trametes cubensis (assembly GCA_029747595.1). NCBI lineage: Eukaryota > Fungi > Basidiomycota > Agaricomycetes > Polyporales > Polyporaceae > Trametes > Trametes cubensis. Next base: position 29,712 of record JAPEVG010000036.1, read on the forward strand.
GATACGCCCAGAGTCAGGATTCCCCTCGCGCCATTTAGGCAGCAGAGCAAGCCGCGGGCCGAACGCTTCCACGTCGTGTACGTGATCACCTAGAGGTAAGATGATACCACACCTCGTTCCCCAATCGCTCCAGAGCAAGTCCCGCCGCCTCCTGTAGGCTGGAAGGGCTTGAGCTTTCTTGACCTCGCGACGTAGCTCCCACACAGGAACCACCAAGATGAACGGAGTGGCGTCTACATGAAAACGGAGGGTAAGGAGGGCAGACGCTGGATCAGATTCGAAGATTGAATCCATGGTAGACGTATGAGTCTTGCATGTGAGCTTATCACAGAAGACACTGGGAGGGCGTAGACCGAGCACGGGAGGCAGTTGCATCGAACAGACCAGCGTAGGGTCGGCAGTCATGGTTGGGATATGAATCATGTGGTTATCGGTAGTCACGATGTTGTGAATCTGCAACGTCTTCGGAGCTTGGTATGCCTTACCCACGAGGGCTATGTGTGAAGGATCGAGGAATGTAAAAATGACCAAACTGTCAAATTCGCGAGCCTGTAGGGTTGGTTTGAGCATTTCTAGTATGGACAGGCAGGGCAGAGCCTACCCAAACGAGTCTCCCAGTTCTCCAGTTCCAGACCTCGAGGTCAAAACGGAGATGATCGGTCATCCCATGGGGACGCACGAGACACCATGCAACATGATGACCACAAATCATCATGTAGAATACAAACAACGCGTATCGTACTTCTCCTTGCATACTGCGCGGGAGTTGCCGCGTGATGGGTGGGGCGCCATTGGGATGTTGCTGGCCACTGCGCTCTAGTGACAAGAAGTAAAAACGAACGTCCCTAGACCGATGGTGTTCAGTAGCATCCAGATATCACTGCATGGAGGTTTTACCACTGTCTGTCGGGCGGCGTCTCTGCCACGACTAGGAGATCTTGTGCAGCATCGGTAGTAATCATGCGGTTGGCTCCATCGAATCCGTCGAATGAGAGCGTCCACATGCGTTTCTCTAGACTTCTCAGCGCGGAAGGAGGGGAGCATACCACTAAGTGAGTGGGATTTCTGAAAGGACGAGTGCACGAGAGTGAGCCGTCGACGGAACACTGTATTTGTCCGCTAACACCGACTCCAGGCCTGTAGTCCAGATCACCGAGAAACTGAGCGTTCTTCCAGCGCGCTTTGTAGTCATGCAGCAGTCTGGCCCGATCCTCGACGCCTACGTCGCTATAGGGACCGTCCAGTAAATCGTTCGTCCAGAGTTCGATCTTCAGTTGCAGGTATGCATCGAGGTCGATGACGTCGCGCCAACGTCGACACACCTAAGTTCCAGAAAACAGAAGTGCATACATACTCAGCCTATTTCTCGTGGGCAAAGACATGAGGATGTGCAAACCTGACGGTACTTGACGACGTCTCGAGCATGTAGCAAAGATAGACAAGCAAGAAGAAGCTCGTTTGGCAGATTATCAAACGCATCCTCTTGGCTCTTCGAAAGCTGACGAAGACGGGACCATACACGGCTTGCAGAACGCATGGTACGAACGACACGGACCAGGACAAGTTCAAAATGGCGAGCGCCTGGTGCCTTGAGAGTATATGGTGAGGGCGTCTCACGAGGACGTTCCCGGCAAAAATATGAGGCCCCACCGTGGTTCGAACACGGGACCCTACGATCTGCAATCGTATGCTCTACCACTGAGCTATAAGGCCATGCGTGTCCCAATGTTATACCTCTTATACATATTTGCCGTTGCAACCGTTATGTGGTAACCCACCGTGTAAGTACCGTTAGTATGACCGAGGTCAAGTTGAACTTTTGTAGGCCGTTGGCCGCAGGTTTTCGCGATAGAAATTGACATTATAGCTGTTATCTCCAAGAATATGCCCTTTCTAGGGACCAGGATGTATTGTTTTTTGTACATACACACAGAAAGATTGCCTCCGTCTAATACCTCACATGCTCTCGCGTGGACCAGCGTCCGACATCAGGTCTAGCTGGGAATCTTGTTCGGTAGCTTGGGCGAGAAGCTGACCTGCGGAATCGGTCCAGATGTCGCCTTAAACGGCTCGAACTGGGACGCAGCCCTGAGATGACCGCTGCCGTAGACGGCCTTCTCTGGCGGCGCCATGAATGGGTGGGCCTCGGTGTTGAAGACGACTGGTCAACGGATGCCAATTGTCAGCTCCTTCCATCAACACTGAAAGTCAATAGGGGTATACGTACAATTGTCCAAGCTGATGCGGTTCGGATCGTCGAACGTCAGGTACCTATACAAGCCCGTTCAACGACTCCGTAGGACTAGCACTCTGACAAGAGGGCCTCGATATAACCACTCACAGGTACTTGAGCACCTCGGCGAACCAGAAGCTCTCCATGTCATCGATAAAGTCGGAATCGGTAGAGTCGACATCGTCGATCGGCGCGAATGCGACTGTCGGCGTCTTGAGGAACGTCGCGAAGCTGTCCATCGCGGAGACCGCGCGGTCGAAGTATTGCGGGTTCCCTGTGGCACGGAAGGCATAGAAGTTGGACTCGAGCACCTCGGGGCGCATGAAGTAGTCTGAGCTCGTGATATAGAAGCCGTTTCTGTCGTAGAATGCGAGATTTCCCGCGCTTGGGTCGCCTGAGCCAGTGAAGTCGCCATCGCTGGAGATGTAGGCAAATGCTTCGGGGCCGATGCCAGTACTGCCGTAGAAGTTGTTTCAGCCAAGCCTCGTGATTCTCAGACGGGATTACACTCACGCAGTGCTGGCGTACGTGTTCCAGCATCCCTCGTTAAGCGCAAGACCGATGTTGACGATGGTGTTGTTATTGAGGAGCTTGCCGCCCAAGATCCAGTTGCCTGCCATGAAACAGGCAAGGTGTGATCCGACATGGCGAATGGTCCCGCTATCGTCGAGGTCGGCCAGGTAAGTGTGATTGCCCACCGTCGACGTCTACACAATGACCGTCACGTCAAACTAACATATCGGAATCCTCAGGACGTACCCTCAACAATGTATGGATAGAGGAGTCGACTGCAGTATGCCAAGTGTCGGCGAAGAGGTTGTCGTTGGTGTTCGTGATACGTGCGTATTTGATCAGGTACTCGAGGTAACTGTCCGAACCTCCGCCCCAGGTCTATCTTTGATCAGCACTGAGTGTGTCTTCAACACAGGCGGTACTTACAACATAAGCGCCAACAGACTCTCCGGTCGAAGGATCGATTCCTTGAGCAGGGAATCCAGGAATGGGTGTAGTCTAGGCGGCGTGAGTCCTGATACGTTCGTTTCCGAACGAGTTGTCGCTCACCAGGCTTGCGATCTGACGGACTGAGCCTTCAGCTAGTGCGCGGAAGGTGTCGTTGCCTGTATATTCGCTGTCACAGAATTGAGACCATAGAAGTTATGGATGTGGGTGGCGAGACTCACGCAAGCCTTGACCACTCGAGAGTAAGCTGAGTGTTTCCATAGCGTTGAGCGTGGACCACAGATAGAGTGCGCGCACGAAGGACTCACTGTGCCAGCTTCTGCTATGTTGGACTGAAGATCCATTAGTTGCAGCTGATATGTCTGGTTATAAGGTCCGGAATACGTACAGTCTGGATGACAGGGACACTGTTATTGAAATCAAGTTCTCCGAACGGTACCTTGTTACCCTATCCATAATGCTTAGCGCCTGTGGCATGACGTTACCGAGACACCTTACATTGATCCACGCCTCGCTCATCTTCATACCGAGAACCTCGGCTTGTTTGACGAGAGCAGGATACTTCTTCCCACTGAGCTCGTAAGCGCTCAACATGCCTCCGAGGTACCGAATGGTCGTCTCGAAGATGCTATATTGTAGAGAAATATAGTTCACTACCGCGCAATTCTGAGCGACACTCCGGTATCAGCTTACCTGACTGTATCGGTCGTGTGCGAGATGGTGAAGTCGATTTGACTCGCGAAGTCTACCATCTCTTCAAAGATTTCCTGAGGGCAATTAGTGAGCATACGCTGAAGTGCCCAGGTCTGAGCGAGCTACACACCTCTTCCCCGATGATGAACTGGACGAAGATTGAACCTCAGTAAATCACGGTGGTACGTTGGGCTCTCACCAGGGTGCTCAGAGCATCAACGGCAGATGCCCCCCATCCATTCCGACCGTCTGTAAAAGACTCCGAGATAGGCGTGAGGTCGTCATGAGGGAACGCAAGCTGCCTAATGGGCAGGGGTAAATATGCTCAATACAATTGCTTCACCAAGCGCGACGCCTAACGTACTTGTAGGCATTCCAGCTTGTCAGGAATATATTCTTCAAATCCTGCCTGCGTTGTGCCGCCTCTCGTGGCAAGGTAATAGACGGCGCCTGGACGCGTGCACCAAGCACACCAACGGCATGTGCGGAGAGAGCTAGCCCAAGGGACAATGAGCGGAGCGACCACGATACCATCACTGCTCTTCAAACCGAGTAGAATGGGCCAAGTTGGGGGATCGCGGACGCGAGGCGGCAAGCGAGACGTGCGCACATTAAATACCACGGAGGCACCCCACCACGACTTCTCTCAGGCCCATCTTTCATTCTGTAGCACACGGCACGTCACGTCCCGCTGACATCGTCCGAATCCCGATACCGCACCGCTGTTTCTGGGGGCTCCGAGGGAAGTAGTAGACGAAGAGGTGCCTGGTCGACTGAAGGAGCATGCAGATAGGACCCAGGGGGAGGGAAAAGGACAGTTATTTTGGCCGCCCTTCGGACAGCGAGCAGTCAGAACGTACCGCCAGAAGGAGAGCATGGGCGCGCCGCTCCACATGACGGGAATCCGAGCAGATGACTGCATTCTGATGCAGAAAGTGCGCATCAAATGGAGGCTACGGGGCCCGTGTAAGGAGCAAGTGTCGTGCTCAGCTCAATAGCGGACACGTCGGCATGCCGCGCTACACCCGACCACAACATTTCTGTGCACTGGGGCGCCCTGGAATCTCGGTGAAAGCGCGGCGAAGACAGAAAAAGGACTCACTGGGCAAGGCTGCAGTAACTCCCAAGTCGTCGAGCACGAGGCCGAGTGCTGAGAAGCCTGATACGGGAGAGACGGGGTTAGTCTCGTGATGACGACAACGCATGATCGAGAAGCCAGGGAAGCAGTCGCACGGACATAAGCGCGCAGTTACACCCATTCTCGAAGCACGCGCTATCTGAAAGCAGCATAAGAGCATTGCTAGACGTGAGATATTCGGTCCATATCCGAGTCAGGAATGTGCTGTCAAATGGCGCATGTTACGTCGTTGGCATTGATGGTACGTATAGTACAACAGATGGAGTTGAAGTCCAGGAAAAGCGACCGAGATGTTGACGTTAAGTGCTGTCTGAATCCGAAGCGGGGGCCTTCTGACGGTAGAAGTCCTCGTCTGCGAGATGTGCAATACCGTGTCTAGATGTACCGTCGCTGAGTAAGAGCCCATCACGAGTATCGCACAAAGATATCTTCAGGTACTGACCTCTCTTTGAGATGCGACCTCAGTCCATTGAAGCTCATCCACTTGGGCCTGTATTGTGCAGGAGGATGCGAGGTCTGATCGCCGCCGGCCGAAACGCTACTGTCTGTGGTCCCAAAGGCAAATTGAGTCATACAGAGCCGACAGCCATACGCTTTCTCGTCTCGTTGGGCGGCAGCATCAGCCGATCTCTCTAGGAGCTTCGCGCTGAGCCCATACGCCGGAGGGTCAATGCTGGCGATGTCTTCGGCGGCGAGTAAGACGAAGGAGCTTTCGTCGTGGCGTTTACAATGGCAAGCCTACATCAGAAGATACTCAGATACAGCCTGAAGATATCTTGAATGCAGTCACATACCACACCTCGGACGTCCATAGTGAGCTTGCATGTCGTACACTGGATGCGAGCACCAATGCTGTCTACGACCCTGAGGGATTCCACCTCTTCGGCTTTCGCTCCGCATAGCTCGAGCACCTGAGTGATCGCATCTACAGCCTGTGGGGCCGACGAAATAGACCTGTCAGCACTGAGCTATGTTTAAATCGTTTATAAACGTACCCGCTGATCAGGAACGAAGTTATATGCATTCCACCTCTGCGTAGCGCGTGCCTTCTTGCTGAGATGCGCGCACTCGTGCCTGCAAGCACTTGCGAAGTCCATGCCGCCATCAACGCCGGCGTCCTTGCCGGCGGCACTGCACTTCTTGCAGAGGAACCTGGCGGTAAGGCGGTCCACAGGGTGAAGCAGCCGCTTACTCATCGTCTTCCATGCGGGATAGCCCAGCGACGCTGCAAGGCCTGCTCGGGCGGTCTCCACCCATTGCTCGAGGTTGTCCTTCAGGACCTCAGAGATGAACGCATCAGAGAGGCCGGGGCTCTTCTTCGACGAGGACGCTTCATATGTTTTGACAACTGAGAGCTTCCGGAACTCATACAGGGGTGGAAGCAGGGTCGTATCCTGCTGGAGGCGTTTATACACATCCTCGACGGAGTGTCGCCTCGCCTTCAATATATGTTCCTTCTCGCGGTTGATTATCCTTTCCTTCTGCTGTACGATCTCGGCAAGCACTTTCTCTTCGATATGCTCGTACTCTGTTGATTGCGAGTGAGCCATGAATAGGGCTAGGAGGGGTGCACTAACCATTGTGATGCCAATTCTCAAGACAGCGGAGCTTCGCATGATGGATAGAGCTGTACGTTGGCGATTGCATGAATTGCCACTTCGAGTACCCGGCCTTCGTTGCGCGTGCACTTGCGCTGGTGATTTAGAGTCAGTGATTGATTCGTCGCTTCGAAAGATGAGACGGGTCGAGCTGGACGACCTACCTAGCCTCTAGACTTGCGGCGTTACGTTGATATTCGGTCGTATATTGATCTCTCCAGCTGGAAAGCTTTCGGTAGAACTAAGGAAATGCACCGTTAGAATACCTTCTATAGTCTTGCTCGCATGATCAGCTGTCAGCTAACCTCCAACTTGGCCGGTAAAGCGTCTGCCATGACTTGTTTGGTCTCCACATAGGCGGACATGGCGTCGGGTCCCAGCTCGCGAGCCATTCTAAACTCGTCGATCGCTTGCTTCCAACTATCTGTTCGTACAAAGATTCCGTTTCCCACAACAATATCGTCTGGGCGACTTTGTCAGGCTCGCAAACAGGGGCTATGCGTGCATTAGCTTACACTGGCCCTTCTCCATGCGCGGTATCCATTGTAAGATATCAGGGTACCGTATTTTGTCCTCTTCCGATATTTCACGCGTGTTTAGTATCCTGATGTCCGTGGTCAGATCAGAATAAACACGGCATCATGCACCCGAGTCCACTGACATCCATGTTCTGCACTTTGGCTGTAGGGATGTTAGGACTGATGTCAAATCGCCCACACCTTAGCATAAGACTGGACGAACCTTATCACATATGCGCAATCGCAACGCAAAAGACGTGTACAGCAATCTTGTGTGTTGGCCACAGGACTGGGCGGGAGTCAGCAGGATTTGGCATAGCTGAGGTCATGGCTCATACCTCGCAATTTCCGGCATCGAATACCATCGCAGCATAGGTTGCCTCCGATAAGCCAGGCATCGGATCTGGCATGGGTCGGGGGTAAGCTCGCATTCGGACCTGGCGCCAAATGAAGTCGGTCGATGGATTCTTGACTAGGACGGCGCAAAAATGTTTGCAAGTACGAGCCAGCGCGAGCACATCACGAGTAGTAGAGCAGTATGAGAGCACCTCGGCCACTAGCTCCAGTGGCAGCCGTTCCAGCCAAGAGCGACTAGCGAGAGCGGTATCGGATACGGTGCCCGAGCTTGAAGCCGCAGACTGAGAGTTAGATTTTCTTCTAGACTTTGACTGGCGTTTCATGATGTGGAGAGGTTGTCAGTATTCAGTTGTTATGAGCAGCAGATAGACAGTCTCCTGTCGTCGTCAAGAATAAAGAGCAAGAATCGCGAAATATTCAAAGCAAAGTGGCGGAAGCAAAGGTGTAGATAGACGCCTGAGGGCATGATCGCTCCTCGAAAAGGCAATCCTCCAAGTTTTTGCGGCATGCCATTGCCATGATGCCTCCATCCTGCTTAGTCCTGTACCACCACCAGCGCCAGCTTCCGCTACTACGGCAACGATTGGACCTGGGGGCGTATGATTTTTCTAGATTACTTGTACATAAAGGCCTGTCCGCAACGACTGATCCCCGGCGACCAAATAGTCAACTGTTCTCGCCACGACAACTGACGTGCCGCCTGCAATGTGCGTACTTGTCTTCAGCAGTACTGTCAGGTCTGTTCTTCCGCAAGACGTGTGCCCTGTCTCAGTGTGATAGACAGTAGCAGGTATGTGCGCCTTTGCGACTCTCGTTGCCTCAAATTGGCTCGAATATTTCACCTCGCAGGCACTCCGTCCTACGATCGCACGCTGTGCGACATCGGGCCCTGAAGCACCGGTAGTCGAACATTTCAAGTTAAGTTGAACTCAGGGACGAGGATATTGCTCGACTTGCTGATAGCTGGCCGGAGCATCGCTTGTCCCGTAGCTTACTATCGTACGAAATATAGAGCTAGCATGAAGCTATAAAACACAGAGCAAGGCAGGGGTGGTTTCTCTACACCGACACTCCCACTTCAGCTCCTCAAGACACTCAGACCAACATCTTCCATCTGTGAGTCATCCATGGCTCGATATAGAACTCTACATCTGATAGCGCGGTCCTCTGTCCTCAGCTATCTGCACCCATGGGTCAAGGCGGTTACTTGAGTATCTACAACACGACGCCGCATGAGTGGCGCAGGACTTTCCAGTTTGCCTACCAAATGAACTCCTGGGAGTTCCCCACCACCATCGCTCCCTACACCTCCGTCAACATCTACATCGAGTTCGACGAAGGACTCTTCACCCATACTGGGGACGACAAGGGCGAAGTCAACTACGAGCTTGTTGGCTGCCCAGCTGGACAGGCCCAGTTTCAGCTTATTGCAAGGCTCAGGGACCTCAATGCGAATTTCATCGAGTTCCCTGCCAGGCTTGCCCCGGACACCGACGTCCCCGTGGGTGGGAAGCTCAACATTGGCTGGCGAGACAATGGTGTTGCCGTCTTCATCCTTGCCGGCCAACACGGCAACCTTCACGTTCTCAAGAATGCTGCCTAGTCGATGCATGCGGGATTGTTCAGGTATGCCAGATTGGCGTGATTAGAAGCGAATAGCAGTCCTGACGACCTCGTACTCCACAGATGTTCAACTATCCAGGGTCGGCGGTCACGGTGTAGCGTTGGCAGGCGGTAGTGTCGGATTCTGTTGTACCGAGCATCGAACCACGCTGTGCTAGGATTATTTGGATGTCTATGGCGGGCAGTACGGTGGTTGTTATTCATTCAGGTTATTAATTGATGTCGAATCTATGCAACCTGAGGAATGCGTACTTTGTGCGTACGAATGTCCGCATCGTGGATGAAGATGCCGGTAAGGCAGTACCTGCTTCTAGCCATTGTAACTCAGCAGTTCCATGTGAACGATTTCACTTTGCTATTCAAGCCGAACATGTAGAGCTTTCGACAACTTCATCTCATGTCTCGCGGTGTGGTGCCTTGAGCCTTGGCAGTGGTCATTGAATAGGAATTATCAAGTAGTGCTTTTATGATCGGAATTAATGAACTAGTTTATAGTCAAACATAGCAGTCATAGTGCTATTCTATATTAGTACTACTTACTTTTACGAAATAGACGATTATCTAAAAATATCACGGTGACACGTCGCGGTGCTGCGCGGGCGCTGGACGCGACGGTCCTCAAGACTCTCTTCCCGACATCCACCATGGCGGTCGGCGTATTCTCTTGGTTTCTGCTCGCTCTCGTTGTGGTCGGGACGCATGCCGCCACACTGACGCTCCAGTCACCCCGAATCACCATCTCATCCTCGGACGCGAGCCAACTTCGTTCAGAGCCGTCAGTCTCAGCCACCGCGTCCGGGGTCACAGTAGCACTGACACGTCGCGTCTATCCAGGTTATCCCTCGCGCACAAACCTTCACCCCCACTCTCCTTGGGACCTTCGGATGTGTTGAAGTTGACGTTCCAAGTCGTGGATAAGGACGATGGGAAGGGCGTGCAGCCGCACCAGACCTTCTTGCGCTTCTTCGACGAGAAGACGGGTGAGGAGGGCATCCAGCCGGTCAAGGTGACTCCAGGTGGCAAAGCGAAGTTCGAACTGGTGAGTCTCTAGTAGTAATTTCAGTCTGTCCTCCCTATGTTAATCACATATGCGGGCATAATAGAACATGGCTCGTCCCCCTTCATCCCTCCCTCCTTCTGCCACCGATCCCCTCAAAGTCTCTCTTTACATTGGGTCCTTCGTGCACCCTCCCGTCCAATACGAGCTCTTTGATCTCGTTGTGCCGCCCTCACAACCGCCCGCGCAACACCCCGAGGAGGTTCATTTCCATGTCCGCCCTGAGATTCAGCACACTTTCCGGCCGGACCAGAAACTTCCTCCAAAGGTGATCTCCGCGTTTTTCACCTTGCTCCTTGCTGCGCCTTGGGTTGTCTTACTGGGTCTGGTATGTTGTCAATACTATTCCTATACATCACGGACTTACACATAGAACGCACAGTGGGCCCACGTCCGTCCGCAAGTCCCCTACCTATTCTCCCCAAGCATCTTGCCTTTCGTCGCGTCACTCGCTGTCTTCGAGGCACTCCTCGTCCAATATTGGGTTGCCCTCAGACTTGGTCAAGTGCTCTTCTACGCTGCTATCCTCGCCATCCCCACTGCGCTCACAGGTCAGCGCGCGTTGGCCGCATTGGGCGAGAGGCGCCTTGGCAAAAGCTCAAAGTAGCGTTCTTGGATCTGTTGAGACTAGTATAACTTATATATCGCAAGAGAATATCCCGCGTATCGTTGCGGTTTGGTTGGCCAAGTACATCACCGTGTGCGTAATCCGTATATAGAGTGATACATTCAGGTGAGGCCAGGATCCACATCGCGCTCGGGAAGCGTGTAAAGTTGATTGATCTACCATGCGCGCTGATGCGCCGAGAAGGTGCGTTGGTCTTGTCACTCATCGTGTTGCATGTATTGACGCGCCCAAGAAGCACCGTTTGATGCACAGTAGGGGATCCGCACAGCAGGTTTGTAGGTGCATCAGATGCACAGACGACTGCAGGCTCGGTGAATAGGTCACCCTTGCTCTACTTTGAAGGCATATCAGTTTTCACGAAGTCGCGCTTTGGACAGTAACACCGCTACCAAGCTGGCGCTACATACCCCTCAAGCGCAAAGCGCTATGTCTCATCTTACTTGCAGGCGGCGTGTTGTCTCACTTGACATTGTGCTGATCTGTGCCCTAAGGCAGAGTTGAGCGCGCTTGATTTTTGCTTATAATGCGCGAGGATAGGCTGCTAAGTTCACCCCCGCAGCTACGTATTCACCTCCGCCTTGCCGAGCAGTATACGACATGCTCCTACTCAAGCTCTTCTTACTAGCGAGTTCGACGGTGGTCTTCACTCGCGCGATGCACCCGCCCAAGCGTGCGGTATCCCATCCCGACAAAGTGTACAAGGGCCAGCCCTTCGAGCATGTCGTGCGCTTCCTTGCATACCTTGTTTGGGTACGTCCTCTGTTCCTTTCAGTCGTGTCTGGTTCTCAGCTTACATATTCGGGACTTTTGGTAGGTTGCTGCATTGCCATCGATCGCTTCCGCGGTCTTGCTTGTCCTCCGCACTCTCAAGCCTGAAGTCGCACCCCTACTCTGTCCTGCTAGCCCAGACGACATCGAGCCACTCAAGCACATCTCTCCGCGCTTCCTCGCCGGGTCTATCCTTGTCCTCACGGGCGGCTCCTACCGTCTCTGGGCTTTCCACCAGCTGGGCGAGCTATTCACGTACGAGTTAACGATCAAGAAAGAACACTCGCTGGTCACCTCCGGACCATACGCATACGTCCGGCACCCGTCTTACACCGGTGTGATCTTGCTCCTCATCGGACAACAGCTCATGCAATTCGGCGAGACGGGCTACGTGCCGTACTGCGGCATCGCGGGGACGCCGTTCGGGTTGGTAGTGCGCTCGTGGCCGTTCATCGCAGTGTTCGGCGCGCTGTCGCTGTTCCGGAGGTGTGTGGTGGAAGACGCACAGTTGAAGGAGAAGTTTGGTGAGGCGTGGGCAGATTATGCGGCGAAGGTGCGGTGGCGACTGTTTCCTTACTTGTTTTAGGCCGTTCGTTGCGCTTTGAAATGGTTGTCAGCTCGTTCTCAGCCAAAGCATACAGTCATGAGTCTGCTGCTGCTGCCACTGCTGTTCCATTGACTTCTGAGCCCCATGCGGAGTTCAGACGCATGCGTAGGGATTCCAGGAATTCATCGCAAGTGGGGTTAGGATTCGACTTATGTAAGTACCGGATTTGGACGCAATCGGGGCCTAGAGTGGCCATCGCGTCTCCTTCGGAGTCCTATTCGCAACCATTTCTGCCAAGTACTAAGCACCAACCGCAAAGGTATTTCTCAAATCCACATGTTGCATAGTTGAAGGATTGACCTGGAAAGCGGCGAACAGCATGTCTGACAAGAAGAGCGGTTCGAATAAAACGTCGGACGCTTACGTTCCCAAGTCCAACAACCAGTACTACCAAAGCTTCGGAGGCTACAACAACTTCATGCACAGCTACGGTTTGAAGCCCTGGAACGACGACGACGTCCAGGAGGGCAAAGCTATTATTGAGGCGTTCAGGGAGGGAGATCGCCTGGAATGGGAGGAGGCGCAGAAGAAGTCCTAGGCAGTGTTCGCCTCGAGCTTGAGCACGCTGCCAGTATACCTCAACGCTGTTAAGGACACGGGTGAGTCACGCAGTTCCACGGTATGCGTCTCTGTTGACGTTTATGATACGTTTGTGAGCATCAGTGGGCAACGTGAAGAATCGAGATGCCTGTCCCTCATGATGCTTTAAGCTGCAGCCTGGGTCTGGCAAGTGTTCTGGCGATCGGGAGCGTCATGCAGAGAACGTTTGCATGTGGACACCCGCATGTTTGCCTAAGATCTAGAGCCTACACCACGTATTCACTCATGGCTTATACTGCACTCCTCAGGTACGGTTGTCCGTGACTCTATCCCGTGCTGTACTGCGTTGTGGAGTGTCACGATGGGTACACTGGCTGCAGTTGGGCCTCGGATGACCTGGGAAGCGGAATCCATGGCCGGTTTCGGCAAACATCGAACTCTTCAAGCAAGGTGCGATCCTAAATTGGAAATACCACAGCCAGAAGCAGCGACATGGCCGCGGCCTGCTGACGTACGTGTCGCGGTACGTCACGCAGAGTTCTGCGAGGGCAAGGTATGCGAGGGTCGCGCGACGCAGGTTCCACATCTTACTCCCACCCACCAGCTTGGAGCTCAGACAACGACGCAGTCAGCCTGCTCCGCCTTCTATTTTCCTCCACACTCCGTGACTGACACAGGATCACAAAGCAACATGCCAGACACAAACACCAGCCACGACAACGCCCAAGAAAACACCAGCGGGAGTTCCGACGCATACGTCCCCAAGTCCAACTGCCAGTACTACGAAGAAGCTGGTGGCTTCGACACCTTCATGCATAGCTACGGCTTGAAGACCTGGAGCAACGCAGATATCCATGAGGGCAAGACTCTCATCGAGTCATTCAGGCAACAGGACCGTCTCAATTGGGAGGAGGCGCAGAAAACCAAACCTTGAAAGGGGGATAGGTGGCGGGGGGTCCGCTGATTTTCCACTCAGATCGGCTGTGGTATTTGGGTGCGTGCCCCTCACTTTGCTCTACCCGTTAATACGTGACCAAACCTGACGCGGGCCGTCTAGGCATGCAATGTTCGTGGTCGAAAAATGAGCATAGGGTGGACTCCGACAAGATCATGTACTCAAAGGCAACGTAGAGACTCCGAACACGATTTGTACACCCACACCAGACTCTGAAAGCGATTGATGGGTCTCTTATAGCCTGGAACACATGTAAATGACGTTGTTTCCCAAATTTTTGCGGGCTCTCGGGTTCCTCAATATCGTTTGCGGTCTCGCTGATAATCTGTCATGTATATGTCAGTGAATGCACAGCGGATTCTGGGTAGCATAGGGTTCGGTGTTGATCATAAGCCATACAGAACTTCGATCTAGTATTCGATCGAATTACGAAAAACGTCTCGGGGAAAGATCTTATTCGCCTACTTGTAGGGCGAAAACAGCGTATCCGTCACCTCGAGGATACCCCTTGCTTTCGACTTCGGCATAGCCTTCCAGAAGAACGTCGCAAATTCGAGCAAGTAGTATCGACTCCTGAACACCACCCGGAATTTTGCAAGTGAGGGGAAGTACTCCTGCAACGCATCGTCAATGCGGCCCGGGTCAATCGCCCATGTATTCTTGAGCTGTGACAGTTCCTTCACTCCCCACAACGTGAGCTCGAGTATGCGCAGGGTCCGAGGGAGATGCGACATAATCGCGATACACACTGCACTAAAGTGCGCGCGAGGGACGCCTCCGTGGGCAGGTTGCATGCCCGGCGAAGGTAGGTTGAGTGAAATACCAAATGTCTCCAGTTCAGGGAAACATTCAAGGCGAAGCAGGCGCCAGAAGTCTGCGCCTATGAGTGTCAGTACTCAGAAGTCTATACGAGATGCGAACTGTGACCCACCGGCATCTTCCTCTTGTGCATCAATAGGGTACTGGATCTTGAACGGAAGGGCGAAATCGCGCAGGTCGCGATTCACGGCATGTCGAAGAAGTTTGCCGAGCGCGTCGACACGGGTCTTGCTACGGTCCACCAGCTCAATCCCGAGCCTGAGCGTGTGCAGCTGTTGAGGCGTGAGCATCTGCCGAAGGGCGTCGCAAAACAGCGCGTCCCGCTCGAGATGCGCCTGGATCGGTGTATAGTTTGTGAAGGACAGGTGCGAGTCCTCAAGAGAAAGCGAGCTGATATCGAGCGGCGACAGGCACCGTATTCGGGGATGATTGCGATCGAAAGAGTCCGGCATACCCACCCACATGCCTATCACATGGATGGAATTGGTAGGCAACATGTGGAGGACGGTGAAGAGTGTGTATAGGTCGCAGCCGTCATAGTAGCTACGGCTGCCATTGAAGATGCAGCGGTTGATTGATAGCTGCTTGAGCTTGAACGCCCCATCGGGTCGCCTCGTTCGCGGTGGCCCTGCCATATCTTGCACCGGCGTGTCGGTTGACGGGCTTGCGCTCAGGTTGATCCCTATTTGTTCAAGACTGAGCTCTTGCAGGCGGGGTAGCTTCTCGACGAGCATATGAAGGAAAGGGGGGTCGATGGTAGGATGTGGACCAAAGTAGAGAGACGTCGAGATGAGCTTCAAGCTGCGTATGTACCGCACGAACTTGGGTCGCGCATGCAGAAAGTCGAAGAAGTCGTCGTAGGACGTCTCTCGCGCGACTCTGATCGAAGCAAAGAGATGGGGGAGAGCGAAGTCTCGCCACAACCGCGAAACGCGGGAGCTCGTTAGCAGCGTCGTCTTCGGGGCATGCTTGAAGACGGTGTCGAGTATCTCAATGGGTAAGCTATGGAAGCCAATTCTGGGTCGTAGAGGTGATTTGGCTTCGTCACTACGCTTGTTGCGAGCCTGAGCTTTAGGCCGTGTCGCCTGGGATTTGCGGGTTCCCTTGCGTCTCTTCATGGATGGGTGGTGGGTTGTGGCAAGATGGAGAGCGCTGTTCAACCGCATGCTCACCCTTACGGGCTTGCACGGCGATGCACAGCCGTATATGCAATACGATGCACCGGTGGATGAGCTCGGGTGAGTCTGATCCTAGGTACTTACTACTACTAAGTCGAGGCGCAGGCTGTGCGACTTTGCCATAAGTGGAAGCCCGGAAAAAGCCGAAATAACTGCGCATATGCTTAGTAATCGCAGAAAACATACCAGAGCTCCGTACTTAAACTTGTTGGACCGCAGGCTCGAGCTGAAGGCTAATAGGTACTACGACGCAGCAGCCTAAGGCACTTGTTCGAGACTCTTTGCTACCGACCAAATTTTCAGTATCAACTATCGAGATGCAAGTTGATTTACCAGGCATCCACGCAAAGTATTGAAACCAGACTGACGTTGTCACTGTACATGTACAGACAACCCTCTGCAATCTACGCGAAACATGGCTACTGCGCGTGGAATCCAAGGACTCCCACCAGAGATCTTTGACATCATCCTCTATTATCTAGGAGACACCAAATCCTTGCTACAGAGCCGCAGCCTGGTTTGTCGCTCCTGGCTGCATGCTAGCCGTCCTCGATTGTTCTCTATCGTCTCCGTCCAAGCCAACGAGAGACGCTTGTCTCGTTTCATCAATTTCCTCGACACGCACAAGGACCTTGCTAGCTATGTGCGATCCCTGATGGTGCTGAGCCCTATGAATGACGTAGACCAATTGTCACTTGACGGCGGCGGCGGCAGCACAGATGGTTTGATTACCCCTCATACACTCGTTCGGATCGCTCGCCGGCTTCCGCATCTACGCCGATGCCAGCTCTACTTCGTGCACGTCGCACATTCGCCGCCGGATGCCTCGTGTGTCGTAGAAGATGCCCCAGTCGACGACTCACCAATTGGACTTGACGTTTTCCACGTCTTTGGTAGCCCTCGTCAGGAGACCGATCCGTTCTTGGAGCTATTGTCTCATCTCCGCATCGACCGCCTCGAACTCGAGCTCGTGACGTTCTTGCAGGGTCCGAATACTTCAGCGCCCCGTTCGGACACGCGTTCTCGTCAAGTCACCGTGCGGGACATCTGGATGGACCATCAGGAAAAACCCCCCGCGCGAATTAAGGATATCTTAGCGCTAACCTACTGCGAATGCGATACCGGCTGATATTGTCCAGATATCACCTATAACTGACACTGATGTCAATATATTCGAACGTTGGAACTGAGGGATAGGGCACCCACTGCTCTTGTCATGGCATATACTTTGGTGTCCATGGGCATGGTCGAGCCGTGTACATAAGTTCCCGGGCAACTGCTAAGTGTTAGTCAGGTATCGCTCGTTACGAGGCGCATATAGAGAATCGTACTATTTGGAGTAGGGCACTCGTGGTTCAAGCCCAAGTTCTGCGGAGAATCCATGTTCTGAGCTATGAGCTTAGGTACTAGCAACCCCGCGCACTAAGACAGTGTCGGCCGTATACAGCCTTGCCGCCAAGTATGCATGCGCCACAAGGGCTGACCAACATCGAACCGAGTCGTCCAAGACGTACACGACGAGTCGACGAGTATGAGAGGTCTGCCTATGCATCGAGAACAGACGGCGTTAGTCATGTGCGAAAAGGAAAGTAATAGAGAAGGAACAAGACGAACCTAGACCGCAATCCACCGCGTCAGCATCGATACGAGCTGACAATAGATAGACGAGCGGGACGGAATAGGACGGAAGGGGGGTAAGCGAGCCTGGAGTGGAGACGAGACGAGACGAGACGAGACGGACGAGACGACAGAAAAGGGGAAATGTCCTTGGAAGAGCCCGTTGAGGAGTGCATTGAGGAGCCCGTTGCGCGTCGAGCTCATCATCTACTGGACGACGTCGTAGAGGTAGCAGCCGGGAAGGACCTTCTTAATCTGCTCGTCAAGCCACCAGTACGGGGTCACGTAGGTGGTGTCGGTCTCTCCAGTCGCGCCGCCACCGCCGGTGAGCATGCCGACGATGCCGCCGCCCCTCTCGAGGACGATGGCGCCAGAATCTCCGGGGGCGGAGAAGGCGCCCCTCTTCCTGTCCCACGGCAGTACGGCTACCTCGATGGACGTCTCCTTGTTGCCGTATTCGGTGTAGACGCGAGTGAACGAGTCCAGCCCGTTGACGCGGCCTACGGTGGTGCCCGTGGTCAGGCCGTTCTTCACCACGTGGAGGCACTTGTAGCCGTTAGCGTCGAGCTGCTGGGGCGAGCGGATCTCCTTGTCCTTCACGACGCCAGAGGCCTGGAGGAGACCATCGCGCGGGTATTTGTAGCCGGCCTGATCCTCAGGTCTGGGGAACATGATGGTGCGGAAGTCGGACGGCGAGAGGTTCCCGCCTGCGGGCATAGATATAATGGTCAGCTAAAACCGCGGGACGATACTGTGGCTAGCGATGGGAAACGTACCGATATAGACTTTGTTGCCCATGAACGAGTCCCATTCGATCTTTTCCTCGTAGAGTTCGACCCAGTGTTGTACGGTCGTGCGGCCTGGTCGTGTGGTCGCATGGACGACCTTGCGACTAGTCGTGCGACCGACATGCCGACCATCATCAGCAAATTGTATAAAGTTCTGCCTGGCAAGGTAGCGCCGGGCAAGGATAGCATTCCTGGACAGGCCGGGGAAGCGCTGGCCTTCCCTTGCCTTGAACAACCGCGAATCGCCTGGCCAGGCAAACGTTTGCTACGTGTTCGCCACGCAGGGCGATCTATTGCCAGGATTTGTCCAGTCAGGGCGTAGTCTGACATTGAATTCAATTGTCAGGGAAGGTGCTACCATATAAACCCTTCTCATGTGAAGCTAGATTTCGCGTTGCAATGCAATAAAGACGACTCGAAACATCGCAACGTCATCTCGCCCGTATCTCATGAATGCAGAATACAGGTTCTTGACGTCATGGGCAAGCCGAAGTGTCACGACCGCGTGATCTGCGCGTCGCTACTTAACGGGAATGTCGCGACGAGCAAACTCGAATCGCAACTCTTCCTCTCTCAACATCCACCCCTCTCCCCTCAGCGTCAGCGGAGCTCGTCCTCTGTCTATCACCCGTTCCTTGGCCCACTCGTACCCACCGACAACTCCTCCTAGTCGATAAGCCCTGGTCCCGACGTCTAACACATATGGAGCTGTTAGTCGAGGGTGCACACTATAGGTAAGCCCATCAATGCACGCGTACAGCAGTAGGTGAGTGCATATATGCGCTTCTATACCATAGGTAAGTGCATATATGCATTTCTATACAACAGGTGAGTGCATATATGCGCATATACGGCGGTAGGCAAGTGCATACATGCACACATCAACAACCCAGTCCAGATTACTGTACGTCCTGAAGAAATTTCGAGGCTGTCATCATCCTCACTAGCGTCTGACACCGCTCACCCTCAGGATTTAGCAAGCTTGAGGTGAGTGCTCGCGCCGCACACCCGCACGGCGCCCGCGCATAACACAGCGCTCCTCATGCAGCGGCCATCGCTCTCGTGAGCTAAGGTTAGTCACGCCACGAGAACAGCTGGTAAAGCGGTCCCCGGCCGAAGCACTGATACTGTCATTGAACGCGCGCGACCCGAACAGAGTCCGGCTGGGATGAGAGTGCGCTCGCATCTATATGTGACTTATTGTAGAAACATGTAATTATTAGTTTATTACGAGGAAGTATATCTTACGTCGATCGTATGACATGGACCGGCATGGAACCAAAGGGCGCGGTATGTTTTAGGCTATGGAAGTGAGTTCTCCGGCTAGGTAATGGATATTAATGCATATTGTATACAATCCATTCACAAAGGGATGCCTATACATCGCCGGCGCACGCAATCCTTAGCCTGACGCTGCATTCCTACCCTTACCTGGCTGGGAAGGCGGTCCTACATCTTGCGAGGCGATGGAAGGTCAGGCAAGGCAATGGTAGGTGGCGCGCGGCGAGGAACTGTCATACATGCCTCTCTCATATGTCGGGGAGTACCTCACCGGCGCTTCCCAGGTAAGGAATGCAACGATTTCCGGGATTGCATTGCCCTGCACTCCGTTAGGTAGTACTTTATAGAATTTGCTGATGTGCTTCGTTGTCAGCCACAACATGTATCGTGTCACAGGCCTGTCGTGTTGCGAACGCCAGGCCCATGCCCCCCNGCGACCATCTCCGCATCATAGGACGTGCCTCTTCCGCACGCGATCCCACGCCGTATTAGTAGCCGTCCCGCGCGATATGCACGGTACGCTGCCCCTGTCCGGCACCTTGGCTTGGGGTACATGGACCCATCGCAGAATATCGTGACCGCGCGACGGTCGTTGACAGCATTAGTGAGCCGTGGTTTGAGTATTGTACTAATCCACTCGCTCATGTCTTCTGATCCTTTCTTAGGGTGATCCATGTGCCATTTCAGCCTACTCTCGTAGGTGTCCACTACGCGCCCTCCGGGTCGTGCCTCAATGTGGAGCGGGGCAAACTGTTCAGTGCAGACGCGGCCTGCAAAATCCACGGCGACCAGTGGTGACGCCTCCGCATCGGGACCTGTGCCCATCGGGAAGGCTACGTCTGGCGCTAGGTGGTTGCAGACCCACGGATTCGGGAGTGCGGCTAGTATCGGGTGCGATGCCATGAGCGTATTTGCGCGCAGTCCCGTCCGATTGACCAGCTTCTCGATGTGTAGCCGTATCGGAGGGAGTGCCGCCAGTACTTCCATGCCGCCTATCGGCGATGTCCGAAATGCGCCCGTGATCCACCGCGCAGCGGTGTTCTGCGCCTTCCGTAAGTATTCGATGTGCCACTTTGTGCCTTTCCGTCTATACCATAGCTGACATCCATATGTCATCAGTGGTAGTATGCATGACTGGTACAAGCGCCTCCGCTGTTTTGGCGGTAGGCCCTTCACCGAGTTGCCCAGCATCAGCATAGACTGCGCTGTGCTCGCGGCCCGTGATCCRTAGAAGCGCACGTGTGCCCRGAAGGTGAGCTTCTTGTCCAAGTAGAACCCTAGATGYCTGAGGACAGGAACCGGTTGTAGCGGTGTGCTGCCTGTGAACGGCACCTCTCCAAGGTCGAGCGGTGGGTCGCTTCTTTTGCGCGAGAAATGGCATGCCTCTGTCTTGTCATGCTCAACAACCAGTCCGATTCGCTCCAGTTCGCGGACYGTGCGTCTATACGTCTCCTGCAGTATTYCAACGTTGTCCTCCAATGACGGTCCAGATACTGACCATAGACCGTCGTCCACAAAGAATTGCAGCCACGGATGACCGCTGGCACCGGTGCTGTCCACCGGGGACAGYCGATGGATTACTGGCGCGATATACAAGTTTGCGAGTGGCGGTGATAGAGCCGATCCCTGGACGACCCCTACGTCTGCCGCTGCAAACATCGGTGATTCAAACACGTCCCACCGATACGATGTGGAACGTCCGCCCAAGTAGTGCGCTATGAAGTTGATTAGCCTGTGGTTGAACCCTTGCCGCCGCAGAATTCCTAGCAGCATGCGGTGGTTCACTGATGGATAGAACTGTGCCACATCAAACGCCAGGACTGATGTGTCCAACTTTCGCGCCCACCCTTGGCGTATGCGGTGGACAAGGATCATCCCCGCATCTACCGTTGAGTGTTGTTTCGTCCCTCCGAATTGCGCCGGATGGAACGCTCCCCATTTCTGACCCTCATAGTGCAGCCGTGTCGCTATGACTTTCTCGCATAGCTTCCCTAGGCAGCTCAACAGCACGATCGGGCGATAAGCCTTGAGACGTGAGTAGTCGTCCTTTTTGGGTTTTGGGATAACCACTGACACCGCCTGCTTGAATTGCAGCGGCCAGTACGCTAGGTCAAGGCATGCATTGAATAGCTTCCGGAGTACCTCGCCGCACTCGGGGTGTTTCACAAGTGCGGCCACATATGGCCATCGCATGTGGTCTGCGCCTGGTGCCGACCGTCCCGACACATTGGCAACTGCATCACATAGCTCCCGGATGGATATTGGGGGCCAGTCACGCTCCTCCAACGCGGGTATGTCATCCAAGAATGACATGTCCACTGGGCGATCGGCCGCTGCGTTGTATGTCGCRTGGGCTGCCTGCCACAGGTCCTGTAGTTCCACTAACGGCTGTCCGTTGTGTACCARTGACTTRTATGTGGGTAATGAGCGTGGTTTAGTCCACGCTACTACATCCCATACCCGTTTGCCTTTCTCGCACGCTGCGGCGATGCGCTCCTCATAGTAGTCTGCTTTGGCTTTTCGTACTGCCCGCTTGAACTCCCGTCGCGTTTCTTGTGTTCGGTTCGCACGTAGCGCTGTCCGCGCCTCCGTGCACCTGGCATTCCACCACCGCTTGGAACGGGATGTGACCCTGGGTTCAGTTGCATGTGCGTCCCATGCCGTCCGAATAATTGCGGAGATGGCGTCACAGGCACGCTGGATGCCTGCAACTGAGTCCGTCTCCACCTGTACCCCAGCGATTCCATCTATGATGTCCTGTGTGAATTTGTCTTCAGCCTCCGACCTGCGTCGTATGGTTGGAGCTAGGCGTTGCTCCCACCATCCAACCCGCATTGTTGTATGCAGTATGGCGTGATCGGACAGCCCGCGGCCGTCCAAATCCACATGTACCCCTGCCTCGTCGGCAGCTATTCTGTCTACCGGTGCCCAGATGAGGTCGGGCACTGTCCTCCTCAATGCCATGTTGTGTGGGCGGTGGGTAGGATGGCCCCCGCTGTTTGCGAGACCCAATCCCCATCCTGCCATCAGATTGATTAAGTCCGTCGCCTTTGCACTTTCGTGTGGGGCGTCAGGTTCCCACATGGTCGAGTGCAGGTTGAAGTCACCCATGACTATGTCAAGTGGCGGCATTTCCGCCTCATGCTCAATGAGCCACTGTAGTGCTGTGCTCCGCTCGTCATTATACACGTTGAGGATATAGAGTGCCGTGCCATCCACTGTTAGAGAGATCAGGATTATGTCCCGATGGTCCACTATGTGTGAACATAGTTGTGGGCGAAGCGGTGTGAGCTCCCGATTGACATATATGCACACCCGCGCTGGAGTCCTGGTCTCTATTAGGAGCCATGCAGGGTGCACCTGCGTGCCCTCCATCACGTCCCCTGAGGGTTTCGTGTTGGATGCAATTGTCTTGATGGGTCCATAGTACGGCTCCTGTACACATATGATGTCACACTTGCCTACCAGTGATTCAAGAACAAAGTGCGTCTGGCTTGGCGTGTGGTTCACATTATGGGATACAAGGCGTAGTCTACGCATCAGTTCTCCTCGTCCCGTTCACTGTCCTGCGCCCCACGGGTATCCTTTTGTTTCCCGTTCCTACGCTGCCCAGCCCCCCGCTGACTGCCGCTACTGCTAGCTGACCCGGTCGGTTGGTCGTGCCATGGCTGCGGATGGGAGGTATTAGTGCTCGGCGACATGTATTCTACATGAGGCGCAAAGCGTACCATTCTTGCGTCCCCGCGCCCAATGTGCGTGACGATCACTTCATTGTTGCCTGTCGTGGCGCGTCTCCCCCGGGTTGATGCCGGCGGGTGTGCTTCGTGCCACGCGAAGTCGTTCCGGTGGATGTAGTATGGGCACTCCCGTGCAGTTGCACGGTGGCCCTGCCCGCAGTTGAGGCACACCGGCGGGTGCTCGCACGTCGGTGCCGTGGATCCCATGCAGCACATCGCCAGTGCGCGATGGTGGCGTACGTCGTGTGGTCCTCCGCAGCGCTCACAGTAAGCTATGTGCGACCGGCATCTCTTCCGTACGTGTCCCCAACGGAGGCACACCGTACATTGAGGTACCTGCTTCCGGTCTTCCATCGCTTGGGCCGTACGAGTGGCGTTCGGGAAGGTAGCTTGGGTCCCAACCAAAGCGCGCTGGCGTGCTAGGGTGGACGTGTCAGCAATTTCGACGACCAGCGTGGTCGTCGAGGAGCCCGTCTGGGGGGGGAATGAAGCTCACCCGCCGAATGAGGGGTAGCATCTCTTGCCACATTGGTGAGTTGCGGAAGGCCGCTTCTGCGACCTGTCGCGCGTCCAACGGTTGCCTGTCGTCGCCAATGCATGCGACGCCTCTGAAGCATAGCTGCGACGTACGAATGTGTCGCTCCACTGTGATCATGTTGAGGTCATTGCCAGGGCCCCAGTTGCGGGCGTGCACGAAGTCGCGTATGATGTTCTCTGCGCCCTCGCGTGGAACATCGAGGAACTGGAATATGATTTGGCCGGCCGCCGTCCAGTCGGCTGACATGACGCGCATCTGCATGTTCTCGTCCGGGTGATTCGCAAACGTATCGTTGATGGCGCATACCATGGTGAGTGGGCTCTCACGCGCCTCTCCCATGGGGGGGCGGGCAAAGCGTACGTACAGGCGCGAGGCAGCACCGCGAGGGGTCCTCACCCTACGGCGCTTGCGACTCTTGCGTTTGACCTCAGCTTCGACGCGGGTGCTGTTGCGTGACGCCGCTCGCGCCGACCCTCGTGAGCTGGCCGTTGAAGCGGGTGTGGCCGGGCGTGCAGCCACCTCTGCATAGGTCGCCGTCGACGTGCCGGCGTAGGCGTCGCTAATGCTCAGTATTTGCTCGAGCGTCGCGTTGGGGTACCGCCGCATGAGGAGCTCCACGGTGCGGGGGTTCGGAAGGTTGGGTGCCGACGAGTACGGCCGGGCCTCATCGTAGGACGTTGCCGTGTCGGACCTCTGCCGCTTGCGCATCGGCGCCGCTGGCGATCCGTAGGGTGTTGGTGTCGCTGTTGGTGGCGGTGTGTCCACCCGCTCCGCCCGGGCTTTTCCTTTGCCCTTGTCGCGCCGCTGGTTGCCCACGCTCCCCGTACGTGAGTGGTCGCTGCGTGGTGTCTGGGGCGTCATTGCTCTAGACGATGGCCCAGACGACAGCACCGTTAGGGCGCTGACCATTGAGCGTGCATCGGTGTCGTCCATTGGGACGTCGTCTCTTGCCTGTGGCGGGCCGCCGCTTGTGGCGGGCTCCATCGCGGCGCCGCTGGTCGCCGCCAACGTTGGCGGTGCAGTCCGCCTCAGTGTCGGTCCGCGCCCGGATCGGAGCAGCCACCTGTAATGGCGGGGCTCCATGCCTAGCGCGTGCACGAAGATGTCGTCGAGCTCTTCACCGAGAGTGTCGGCCGCATTTGCGATGGGGTTGTAGATCGCCTGCAGGACGTTGCGCGGCTCTTGAGCGGTGAGCAGGTCCGCACGGGCGTCGTGAAATATTGCCCTGATGTCGTGGATCGCATCCACGATTACTTGGGTCACTGCCGGCCACGGGTCATTTGGGGAGAGACGTAGTGGCTGGGACTGTACCTCGAATTGTCCGAGGTCTACCGATCCATCTGTTCCTCGGCCGTCCGTCTGGAGGCCGTCGCCCACGGTGGGTGGATTGGACGCGCCCGACAGCCGGATGGTGTCTTCCTCAGCGTCGGGCTCATCCTCCATTTCTGCATCGACGTCGCCGTTCGTGCCGTAGCTCAGGGCGTCGGTGTCCGAGTGAGGTGGACTTCTAGCCCTCTCGACAGCTGGTGGGAGGGATTGGGTGCGCCTGGAGGGGCTGCAGTTTTCAGAGGGTGTGATTGACCGCGATCTGGGGCGATCGCCGTCCATCGGGCTCGGCCTACTGCCCCCCGCGGCCTTTGTATGTCTATCCGGGGACATCTTGACCCTCGATGGGGAAATCGGAGGGGGTGGGAAGGGGGAAATGCCGTAAGACTCTCACGAAGAAGGGGCCAGGGCAGTGGGCGTCTAAACGGGATGGTGGTGGTAAAGGGTCAAGGAGCGTGTTCATCAATGGGTCAGCGTACTGGTAATCCTCTCAATGCTCGTCCAGCAAGACGCTTCCGGTTGATATGCCAAGTAAAGCCATCCCATAAGTGAGAAAATCACACACCTGGTCTGCGACGACTCACTCCTCTGCCAGGATCAAAGTCTGTAGGTTCTGGTACAACCTAGGTTGAGCATTATCGCAGTTCGGTCCGTTCACCCACACGCTTCCGCAAGTCCAGCGAAATTGCTGATATATGAACTGAGCGGTCGCGGTCATGGTATATACGCCAGTATATTTCATTTCCGAGAACCGAATGCAACCATTCGCGCAGAAGAGGCGCAATGAATTAATCAATTAATCTCTCAGACCACAGCAGGAGCTGCACACCCTTCGCGGCCATGCAGTGCCCTGCCGTCCCACCGAATGCAAGACGGCGCACATAATGAGCAAAGTCAGCGTTGACGGCCAGCCCTTCTCGTCCTAAGATCCGGTCGCCCTGGACCCGAGGTTTCCTGCAGATCGCCATCCACCCGTGGACTGCCCGGAGAGGGTCAATCGCGTCTATTCTTGTGGGCACCGTAAGTACATAATATCATGGCTACCAGCGCACCTATCCCTAGTCGGCGTCGTAGCGACGTAAAATACTGAGATACTCCGCTCTACGTCCGCAACAACGAAGTCGGCTTGAGCCCGAATGTTGACCGCCGAGAACCGGGGGCGTCCGCGTTCAGATCCAGGATCACAACACTAGCCAACTATAGGTCAAACCTCGCGGACAACTAGCGAGCGTTCCGCCGATGCTGAATTCGCCACGGACCACTCCCGGACGGTACACCCCCGATAGAACACTGGCGCCAGTCGGCACCGTATGTGTCTTCTTCAGCCGGGGATACAGGCAGCCATGTGCCGCAGCTCATTTCGTTCTGCACATAGGAAGCAATAGGGACACTCAATTCTTATATTTTATTTTTCATTTTATTTCCCACGACCTCGGGGATGACGCAAACGGCCACCTCACGGACGGCGAGAGAGCTGCGGGTTCCCCACGCCCTCCGACACCACCACCGAGCCCCGGTGGCTGCTCGAGCTAAGCGCCTATACTCTTCCAGCCACTGCGAGGACGCTATATGCACTTACACGCACATCACAAGTGAATCATGCAAATTTGGTAGAACATAGACAATAAGAACCCCAGTACAGCTTGCTGAACCGAAGAAAATGGCCGTTCAAGCCCACTGCAAGGTTGTAGAGAAGGGGGGCTGNCAGCCTGAATCTAGAGGGTCTAGCGNCCCATACGCGCCCGCGAAACGGCGGTCGTGTCGGAGGGCGTGGGGAACCCGCAGCTCTCTCGCCGTCTGTGAGGTGGCCGTTTGCGTCATCCCCGAGGTCGTGGGAAATAAAATGAAAAATAAAATACAAGAATTGAGTGTCCCTAATACTAGGTCTGCGGTACCTGCGTTGCCGCAGTCTGCTGCTGTGCGAGCGAGCTGCGCGTCGCAGCAAGGCTGGGCACTAGAACGAGGATTGTCCGCGCGGGACCTTGGAAGTCGGCCAAGATTCGAACATGCGCCCGCAGCGGCAATTGCAAACGGCGCGCCCCGAGGCGATACGAACGTATTCGGCGAGCTCAGATGATCTGAGGGCTGAAGCGTCGTCCAGACCGTGCAGGAATCATCCGTACGTACACAATCATCGCGCAATCGACGTCATCGCGCTGCGATCCATGTCGTGAGTAGGCACGGACATTCACGACATGCAAGCAACCAGACGCCTGCTCGGCACTCTGCGTGGGGCATGCTCCCAGGCCTGCGAGCGATCCGGGGAACCAAGTATGTCTTCGGGCGTCCCGGATGTTCGAACCCCTGCACACGTCCCACTTGATAGATGCGAACGGGGAACTTGAGCATCTTGTCGTGGCTCGTGCGAGCCAGAAGCCGCATACAACTTGCACTGCTTCACGGAGAGATGCGCGCGTCACTACTGGCAGTGGCAGGGCCGCAACTCGAAACTCAAAAGGCCGTGTCAATTCAGGGAAGCTCTTCTAAAGACTACGTAAATGTACACGCTCACCGGCGCCCATCTCAAGTCCTGCAGGCTACGCCGCAGCTGTGGTACAGATGGGAGCTATCGCTATCTCCGACCTTCCAGGCCTTGGGATCCTCAAAGTCTCCAGCAGCTCGAGTCTTGGAAGCGTGACTCAGGATGAACTTGGGCTTGGCACCTGCGCAAGTAGTAAGAAGCGCTGACAGAACGAGTCCGACGCGCAATTCGTTCGGCCTCCGGCAACGGGACAGACGCGCCCGATGACTGCATGAACGTTTGCGCGCCGAACGCGCTCTGATCAGCTGTGTCCTGCGATCAGCACTTGCCATGCGCCAGGGACTCCTCCAGAAAGTCTAAAACACGCGAGATGCTTACTCCATAATAGCGAGTATGTCCGGCACCGCCGGCGTCTCCTCCGATCGGTGGCGTCGGCCGTGACAAAGACTGAGACGGATGACGGAGAGGAGACAGGCCTGGTTCGAGCCAGACGCAAGCACTCGAAGGATGGAAGGAGGCAGATGGATTGGTGGGACGCCCAGGCTGTCAGGCTCGTTGAGATGTTGAGAGGGTGATATTTTCTGCGTGGACGGTGCAGGAACCAGAAGCACGAGAAGCACGAGAAAGGCGTGCCGAGCTCAGGCGCGTCCGATAGCAGGTAGCATCGGGCATGCGCAGGGCGCATGTGCGGACACATGATAGGAGTTAGCGAGACCTGTAGGAAGGGGCGAGGTCTCGTACAGAGGGGGCCTGCAAGAAAGGGAAGGATATTGTGCGGCACGCAGCGCCGGTCAACGGCCGAGCGACAGCGTACGTACAGCGGTAAGTGTGGGTAAAGCATGTCGACTTGAAGAGGAGGACGATCATGTCAGAAATCCTCTGGGAAGCCTCACCCAGGATTATGGGCGTTGACGGAGACAATACTTGACGCTTGGTAGGTGCCCCGTATTCGGCAAGGAGAGACGAGACACGATGTTCTGCCTGTCTGGGTCCCTCGAGACCGAATATCCGAATCTGAATGCAAACGCCTTGAAGATGTCTGGACAAAGGCCATCAAATGACGTCTTGCGCGAGTCAGGGAATTCGGAGAAAGGGGATCTGTGGAAGAGTCTTGCCAGGTATTGCCGGTGCAGTAGCCGGCGTTGGGCGGATCGCTGGAGGAACCAGTAGGCGCTAGTGTATTTGACAAAGGCGGAAAGAGCGCGGTACGCCGAACATCGACCGAAATGAGATGGGAAGGCCTGG
Organism: Trametes cubensis; assembly: GCA_029747595.1. Taxonomy (NCBI): domain Eukaryota; kingdom Fungi; phylum Basidiomycota; class Agaricomycetes; order Polyporales; family Polyporaceae; genus Trametes; species Trametes cubensis. The sequence goes on from JAPEVG010000036.1 coordinate 58,398, forward strand.
ACATGTTCCCAGGGACTCGAGCACGAACTCTCCGAGAGCAAGGACGAGGGAGGCAGATGGGAAACCGTTGTGGCGACAAATTTCTGCACTGATGGCTTGCCCGGCATTGGGCGGCAACGAGATGCAGACTTGCCGTTTTGGGTCCGAGTCATTGATGACGTAGAGCCGCGGGACCCGATCATCTCGCCCGGCCGCTTGGCCGTCCGCGTCTGAAGATGACTGTCCGCAGAAGCCTTAAGGGTTGCACAGCGCCGGATCGGACATAGACGCAGGGGGGGAGTGAGGAGACAGTGCGCGGGAATGACGCTGAGAAGGAGGAGGAAAAGGGAGAACCGACGAGGGGAGGGAGAGGTGGTGAAGAAATAAGGGAGGGAGGATGCTTATACGGGGAATGTTAGTCAGGCCATCGAGCGGAACGGACTTTGTGTGTTAGTGAGCGTCCGAGTCCGAGTCCGCGGAAGGTCGCGACTGTCYTGTGTTCGAAGCCTTACTCAACCACTCSCAGACTTCTCGAGCCTTCGGTCGTCCGAATTCTGCCGTCCAGCCCTCCGGTCCTACCATGTTCGCCTCCGAGCCAGTATTCCCTTATAACCTCCTCTTCGGTCCCTCGTGCCGTCCGTTACGCCCCTCCCCCTTCCCGCCWCCTCCGCCATGCGTCTTCCCCTCCGCTCTCCCACCCTTCTCGTCCCCTTCCTCGCCCTCGCCGCCCTCTCTGCCACAGCGGCACCATCCTGCTCTGATGAACCATCACTTGACTGTGTTCCCGGCCCCTCAGAACAACTCCTCATTCCTCGGGACGGAGGTCACGATCATGGCGGCCACAACCACCACGCTCAGCCCCTAACAGAGCTCAAGGAGGACGAGCTTCCTCAGACCCCACCATCATATTTCTGGCTCGACATCAAGGAGCCTCCCGCAGATGAGAAGCGTTATCCGGGATTGATGGGTCTGCATGCACTTTGCATGTCTCTTGCCTTCTTCGGCGCTCTTCCAATAGGTTCGTTCGCCTCGCGCCCCTTCGCGAAGCGTAATCGAACTAATCTCCTACGCTCGGCGCAGGCATCGCACTGCGCTCCGTCAAGCATGCATGGCATGGCGTGACCGTCATCCTGTTCTACACGTTCATCGTGCTCGGTCTCTCTTCAAGTGCACTCTACCGCAAATTGACGCCTGAATTGTCCGTTGTTTTGAGCGCTCCGTTGATGCGACATTTACTTACCGGCGTGATGTCGTCACAGGTACGAAGGCAACAAACATGGCTCGCAGGGATATTTCTTCCTCGCATGCGCAGTTGCTCTTTCGGTTCTCGACGTCTTCTCGCAGATCCTCCGTCTTGTTACGTATGTCCGCGCCATCCGCTCGGGCGAGGACCGCTTCTCCTTCAAGACCCTCTGGAACTATGTCATCCTCGACCGTGATGAGCACTTGACTGGAGCCGAGACCGAGTACACGAATCTCGTCCTCGAGGAGCCTGAAGAGCTTGATGATGCTGAGTTGAAGGCCAAAGATGTCGAGGACGAACCTCTTCATGTAAGGCGTGCTCGTATTGTTGAACCGATTAGGACCGACATCGAGATGCATCAACAGGACGACCACGACGAGACAGCACAATGGGCAAACGATGTCCATCGTCATCGACGCACCGTCTCTTATCCCCACTCAGCCGCTTCCGAGCGCACGCTGTTCGGTGCCCATTCGCCTCAGCGTTCCAACGATTCCCTTCACGAAGACGAGCCTGTCTACCCATGGCAAGGCAAGAGCAAGCGCGAAGTCCTCCGTTTTGTCGGCCGTGCGACTTTCGCTGTCTGTGAAAGGATATTGGTGTTCGCGGGTTTCATGCAGGTCGTCTCCGGCGTTGTAGTCTATACGGGCGCGTGCCGTGGTGGTCTCATCAACGCATGCCTTGCTCATCTCATCAGTGAGTTGTATTGAGTCCCCTCCTAGGCCGATGGCTGACCATAGATCCACAGAGGGTGGTATCTTCTGGTGTTACGGTCTCGTCACCTTCGCCCGATTCTTGGGTTCCTTCTCGGAACTTGGCTGGGCTTGGAACCGCGCCCCTCGTCATCACGGCAAGTACCCAACAGCCGAGTTCGTCGAGTCACTCGTCATCTTCTTGTACGGCATTTCCAACACCTGGATGGAGCGCTTCGGCGCGAACCCTGGTGACCCGTACACGACGAAGCAGATGCAGCACATCTCCATCGCGGTCATGTTCTGGTTCGCTGGCCTTGTTGGAATGGGCATCGAGTCGAAGCGCATCCGGCGTTGGCTCGCGGCCGGCGCGACCTCTGCTGTACCACCATCAAGTCGCTCTCAGGAAGCCGTCGCCGAGCCTCCCAGCTACGTCGGGAGCTTCAACCCTTTCCCCGCGCTGTGCATCGGTATCACTGGTGCTGCGATGAGCGCGCACTTCCAGACGTACCTGTTCCAGGTGCAGATCCACATGGTGTGGGGCTACCTCCTCTCTGGCTTCGCGGTGATGCGTTGCTTGACGTACTTCTTCCTTTGGCTCGGCCCTCCCCGCTCCATCCTGCCCTCGCGGCCACCGACCGAGGCGCTTGCATCGTTCCTCCTCGCGTGCGGAGGCCTGGAGTTCATGTTCTCCACGGAAGAATTGACCATCGCAGCGATGCGTCAAGGCCATGACGATGTCATGATGTTCCTCAACGTCGGCGTTGCCATCACTTGCCTCGCGTTCTGCTGGACGCTGTTCATCGTGTCGTTCAAGGGCTGGCTCAAGAGCCGGCATCAGGTCCACATGAAGTTCCACGGCTCTGTGTAGAGGCGGTCTCGAGACACCTTCCTTGCGCCACCTGCAAAACTCCACGCACTTCACGACGTACCGGCATTGATCGCTATTCGACACGACATCCTACTATCGCCATGGTCTAATCCGGACGGCATGCATACCCTAATCAGACGCCTCCGGCCGCATCAATGCTATCAAGCCCTGCCACCCCACACGTCTGTCTGCTAGTCCACCCACTGTCAAGGCCGCTTTCCGCCACGAGACCCTCGAGGGTGTCCTCGAGCTGCGTCCTCATCCGCACGAGTCGCGCACGCGCGACTCCACTGCAGTGGCTTTCTATCTCGGCACACTCTATCGCTGTACGAGGTCCATTGTTTTCCCCCTTGTACAGCACCACAGCCCGCATTCCGCTCCCGAACTCCTTCATCGCGCCCTCTTCCCTCATACTATCCCTCCTACCCCGCCCGTCATCTGGCTCGTTAGTCAGCTGCGGCACAGCTCGCTCCGTCTCGAACTCACTCTCCATCTCCTGCACATGACCCATCCCATCCTCCTTGCTTCCGGTGACGACCCCTTGATGTCCCTGTTGTAACGTCCGTTCTGGTATTACTAGCATCACCGCCGCTTCTTTGCGGCGTTCGCAGCCGATATTTTGTGGAGAGGTACGATACTTGTCCCGAATAGAAGTTGTGTACCACGATTGCTTCGTGATCCGTTCGACAAGTCCGGCCGGATTTAGCGTCAGTTGGTAAGCTTACGTCTGGTGGTTTTTGAAGTTACAAATCGACGAAGGCGTATCATTGGTGTGCGATTGTGCGGAATGTCGACATATCACGACTTGTACCGTGCATACATGCGGTACATTTCTGCGCGTTGCACAGTGTGGCTCACACCGCCGATTCCGGACAAGCGCTTGCTATATGTAGCTCCACCGGACTTGAGAGATCCAGCAGACACCTCCGCGATCGACTCCACCTGGGTACCCGGATCGCGATACGCATTGTGCAGATCGGCGTGCCAACCCGATCGCCTGTAAGTTGGCCGCGGATCGGTTGAAGTTGACGTTGTGCAGGTTGTGTGACGACGTCGACGGTCGACTGACATGGCGTCCGAAACCGAATCGGTACCGATTTTGAACGGCTCTGCGGCTCAGGCTGCCACTGCCGATGCCACGACGAGCGAACGGCCCTACGTCGTCTTTGGCTACGGGTCTCTTATTTGGAAGGTAAGTTGTACTAGCACAAGATTGTGTCAATGTCGTCGATTGACCTGGAGGCTTTGATTTCAGCCGCCACCGCACGTCATTGCACAGAGTAAGCTCGCGCGCTACTATGCTTTGAGCGTAAAACGGCTGAACAGGTAAACGCGACACTGGTGTCGTGCAGCCCCAGGATTTCTGAAAGGCTATGTGCGCCGATTCGCGCAGAAGTCGCATGACCATAGAGGCACGCCGGAGGTAAGTGCTCGGCACACCACCAATGATTTTTTCATACAACGGTTGACGATACGCGGGACCAACTTGAACGTCGTGGTCGCTAGAACCCAGGACGAGTGGTTACTTTGATCCACAAGGAAGACTGGGATCGTTTCTCTGGATCCGTGAGTGGATATCGCTGTCTTGTACCAGTGTTCAGCGATGACCGTGGCGATATATGACAGGATCCGTTCCCAGACGACGACGTTGTATGGGGTATGTTTGTGGCACCTCACTAGACTCCGTGGAATGTGACAGCTAACAAGAGAATCAGGCGTCGCATACACAATAGATCCTGCATACGAGTCTGAAGTTCGAGACTACCTAGGTGAGACACGCCCAGCCCTTTCTAACTTCRGTRTGGRATGCACGCACTRATTAAATGTGCAGATTATCGGGAGAAGGTACCGCTTACCTCCTAGCTTGCCTRRGCTTGCTGCTGAGTCGAATCSGCGAATGCAGGACGGTTATACACTTGAAGAATTAGACATCTACGGCCTTGTRGACGGCCRCGAGACCGTAATCATACCAAAGGTTAGCTTCCACAGGTCGAATGMTTGCAKRTCGTCGAKCTGAAATRTTRTKRATAGGCWTATGTAGGTSTTCTGTRTTGAYTCCCCTGTCCGTGGCTCAATAGGCTRYCTGTGCTAGTGCTACGTCGGGCGTCCAGACAAYCCATCCTTCAGTAYGTGAKATCCCTTATCCYAGTANGANGACTAGRTWCTCAAGGNGMTNGCTANNGNTNNTNGGTTCTGAGYCTATAGACAAGCTKGCCGAGCGCATATGGCACTCCGTSGGRCCRTCCGGTCCYAACAARGTGAGTAWCCNACYCCTCKYRTGATYTATMRTNNTNCNANATAACAGCTCGGYGGKKGTGTCTGGTAGGAGTACTTGTACCACCTCGCAGAAGCCGTGCGCCAACTSGCCCCGGAGTCGCACGACTCACACCTCTTTGAGCTCGAGGTGCGTAGTGATAACCATGGTCTGCAGCCGCAAAATTCTATATGCTGACCGGAAAATTGGGACGACAGACGAGATGCCGTGAGATGGACAGGAGAGTGGCCGGTCACAACGCCGAGAACGGGGCCGTGCATGAGTTGTAGTCTACTCGTAGTATAATTCATGCGATYGCCTGTAGTGTTGTTGAACAGGAAACAGTAGGACTTATAGCAGTGTATCAGGAGGGGGGTTCGGGCGAAAGTACTTGAAGAGTCGGACCTTGAGCTTGCGGTACGCTCGATACGAGTTTATCTACTATTGTAGACGCCGACGCTTAGATCACTACGACCCATTGCATTGGGCGCTTGAACTTGGTGGTACCGCACCGTTGCTACACCTTGCACTATAGCTCCCACTTCTGTGTCCTCACTACATGCGAACACTCTGATATTCCTTCATACTTGCTTGTGACTGTGAAACTATACCTGGACTGCCACAGTGACACTACGAGGGTTGCTAGACGGCTAGAGCCATACACGAGACATGGCGCTACCRCGGGCACTGGACCCGTCCGTCCAAGATCACCTCCGTCTCGAGACCTTTGAGGTATATGCGCAAGATTTCTGAGTAAGGGTGCGCGTTTAACACGATGCTCAATATCCCAGGGAAAGTTCGACGTGAAGGACTTCGTCGGTGCGATTTCGGAGAAGCTCATCGCACAGTCGAAAGCAGACCCCGGTCGTGAGTACATTGCAGTAGTTGGGGTGGTATAGAGCAAACTGTATCCAACGGAGAGCAATAGCATTCGACCCGAAGCCGTTCATCCGCACATTCGAGGCTGCTGTGGACAAACTCATCGCTGTGCGGAAGGATGTCCAGACCAAGACGGAGCAGAGCGAGAAGAGCGTCCGGGTCGCGGAGCGGGACTATTCCAAGAAGATGGCAGAGCTGAACCGAGGGTTTGAGGTATGGCCCTTGTTGCGCTCATGTTCGCAATTGAAGCTCATATGCATATGCCAATGTGATGCAAGGCAGTCGGCCAGTCATTCGGAGGGATGGAGACGAAGATGAATGAGGTTGGGCGGACAGCTATCCGAATCGGTAATGAGCAGCCCTCAATGCCCACGCATGAAGCCAACTCATGCCCCGTATAGGAGAGCAGATGGAGTCTGTTCACCAGCAGCGACTACGCGCGCAAGCTGCCTACGACCTGATTGACTACTATGGCCAGTTCGCGAAGGACGATACAACACGAATCGACGCGCTGAAGAAGGAGGGTAAGGAGGGCAGACGCAAGGTCGCCGTCCTCCTCCGTCGGCTTGCGACTGTTGCGAAGGAGGTTGACTTGCCCCACTCGGACAAGGTGGGTTGTCTCTAGAGAGGACGTGCCGCTCATGTCTGACATCAGGGCCCCGTGGTAGACGAGGGAGAATATTGACCGATACTGCGAGAAGTTCGAGAAGGACATGTTGCATCTATTCGATCGAGCATATAGGCGAGGTGATCCCAAGATGATGCACGTAAGGCATGATTGCTTGGTCTGTCTATACGCCTGCTAACACGATAGAGCAGCACTGCGCGCAGACATTACTCGACTTCAACGGCGGCGCGTCGTGCGTACAAGTATACGTCAACCAACATGACTTCTTCATCAACAGAGTAGGCGAGTCCGCAAGCATAGACAACCAACTGTGAGTCTCGACGCCCTCCACCCTTCATTCCGGGCGTAATGTCAGCTCGACAGTTGGGGTTCGTTGCCCGACCCGGATGCGCTGCCACCTGTGACCGAGTCCGGTCTGCAGGAACTGTTTGCTGAGATCCGCACGACCGTTGGCCAAGAAGCGCAGATCGTGCAGGCGGTCTTCCCAAACCCTGCGTATGTCATGCAGGTCTTCCTTCAGCGTGTCTTTGCGCAATCAGTACGTGCTGAATCCTATCCGCATACGCTGCCGTGATTCCATGTCTGATGTCGTGGTAGATACAACATCATTTGGAGCAACTCATTACGAGGACTACGAACATGCCAGACCTAGGGTTCCTACGAATACTGCAGCTTGTCCACCAGCAAACATCTGTGTTGGTCGAGGACCTCAAGGCATATGAGCTTCCCTCGGTTGTTCCCCGCTCACCAATCGATGCCAACGAATTCGACCGGACAGTCAAAGGGATGCCCGCGTCAGCGGCCTCCAATACTGCGACTGCCGCGACAATTAGCACCATGCTCGAGACTGCCATGGAGGAGCTCTTTGTCCCGTATACCGAGGGACAAAGGTATCTCGAGAAGGAGAGCCGGAGCTTAGGCGAACTGTATGCGAACTATCTCGCCAAGTTCACTCGCTACCATGTAGGTCCTGTTTGGTATGGCTGCTCGTGGAGGGAAGAAGGCTAACGTGTCTCCAGGAACGGACGGGTGTCAAGGGCAAGTCATCGATGTTCGGTCGAATGGTCGACCAGCTGAGTGCGGCAGCGGCGACAACGTCTACCTCTGGAACGTCCACGACTTCCGCGCAGGCAGCGGCGGCTCTCATGCGTTTCGGTGGCTTGAGTGCGTCCACGGACAAGGCCCCCGAGAAACCGGGAGAAGACCCCGTCCGCGAGGAGGATGGCCTGCTCAGTGTAGAAGTTGCGGAGAAGATGCTAAAATGGCATGCTGAAGCTATCGGTCGCTGTGTCGAACTCACTCCATCAAGTGACGTGTAAGTCGTATCCATTCTGAATCGGCGTGCGATCGTCTCAAGGGTGTATCACAGGCCTAAGCATACCTTCGCGTTGCTAAGAGTCTTGTCAGCTGCGATCGCCAACTCGTACATCGAGACCGCTATCGAGAGGTGGGTGTCAAACAACGACTCTAGCAATTGGCCGTGCTAACCTCCACCCTAGTACTCAGGCACGGCTCGAAGCTGCCGACACCAAGTCAGAACCAAGCATGCAGCCTCTCACAGTCCTCCGTGAAGTCGACCTCATCTGTCACCTCTGGCAACGCTACGTGACGATGGCTCTGCTGCCTCTCGCGAGCAGTTCCGTCACGATACGACGCGAGATGGTCGTGTTCAACAACCAGACCGTGTCCAGGATCGAAGGCGGCGCGAATCAAGTCACGCAAAAGCTGACAGATGGTAGGTATTCTGCGCATCCGGGAACCGATCGGTCACTGAGCCAGCCCGTCCAGCTATCATCACCTGGCTTTCTGCACAGCTCGCGAAGCAGAAGCGTACAGACTTCAAGCCTAGGAATGATGACTTGTCGTTCGCCCGGGTCAACACTGAGCCATGCATCGCATGTTGCGACATGCTGGAAAAGATCCGCGATGCGGCCAAGGCGAACCTCAGCGGGAAGAATCTTGAGGTGTTCCTGACGGAGGTCGGAGTAGCCTTCCACGGGTATGTCGACCATCCTGGTTTTGCGTGCACCACCGATGCTCATCTTAGCTCGTCAGGCTCTTGCTTGATCACCTCAAGAAGTTCCCCGTCAGCGCCACGGGCGGCCTCATGCTCGCCAAAGACCTCAAGTCCTATCAAGACACCATCGACACGTTCTCGATCCCCTCCCTGCACGAGCGGTTCGAGTTCATCCGGCAGCTCGGCAACGTCTTCCTCGTCAAGCCCGACATCCTCAAGTCGTACATCACCGAGGGCTACCTCGGGCGCATCGACGCGAACCTCCTCCGGCCGTACCTCGCACAGCGCAGCGACTGGGGCCAGGCCGAGAAGGGCTTCAACGACGCGGGCGACGGCGGTGCGGGCGCGCAGGAGGCGGACGGGAAGGGCATGCGCGACCGCTTCGGCATGGGCAGGCTGAGCATGATCATGAAGGACCTCGAGCCGCTGCGCGAGCAGATCAGCATGCCGAGCATGCCTATGCACGGCATGAGCAACATCGCGGGCAACATTGCCTCGTCTCTTGCGAACGCACGGCCGTCGCGGTTCAGCGGGGCGGGCAATTGAGCTGAGAACCGAGATGGCGTTGCAGAAGGATACGTTGTTGGGTGGCGGTTTCTAATTTATGCATTCTTCCCCCTCCTACCAGTGCTGGAGCTGCACGTCGCACACATATGATACCTGTAGATGTGTACGTGTCCGCATGTAGATGTATTGTTACACTAGTCCTGCTTGTGGATGGATTTGATCATTCGCCCTTGAATACCGGTGCACGCTTCTCCTTGAAGGCTTGCAGTGCCTCCAGCCGGTCTTTTGTATGCAGCAGTGGCTCATACGAGGCTCTTTCGAAGTCGAGTCCTGTAATGGAGGTGAGTTGTGCGATTTGGATTGTGGTAGGTCCTACAGCTCCTACTTACCTGATTCCAGACCGAGCTCAGGGACGCGTGAGATGGCTTGTTTGGCTGCCTTGAGTGCTAGGGGTGCTGAGGACGCGTGGGTCAACGAACCTGTGTGATATCCGCTAAAAGCTGGGAGAGAGCGGCTCACCATTCGCACTCATCTGCTGTGCAAGCTCAAGAGCCTTGTCGAACGCAGTCGTCTCGGGAGCCGAGACGTAGTCCACGACGCCTTGCCCAATCTATCAGTACCGCTAGCCACACGTCTACTGTCTCGCGCAGAACGACGTACCTATTTGGTGCGCTTCCTGCGCCGTCATGACGCGCGCGGTGAAGATGAGGTCCTTCGCCTTCGCGAGGCCAAGGAGGCGGGTGAGGCGCTGCGTCCCACCCGCCCCCGGGATGATCCCCAGCTTCACCTCCGGCAACCCGATCTTCGTCACCGCATGGCCTGCAACCACATCATATCCAATCCATCAGCACAAAACCCCTCGCCTTAACGCTTTGCACGAATAATTCCTGAGGGGCACCCACCAGCGACACGCAAGTCGCATGCGAGGCCGAGCTCGAGGCCGCCCCCGAGCGCCGGGCCGTCGATCGCGGCGATGGTGGGCACGGGCAGGCCCTCGAGCGTGCCGAGCGCGCGGCGGAGGTCGATGAGGAACTTGTCGACCTGCGCCTTGGACATGCTCGCGCGCTCGATGAGGTCCGCCCCCGCGCAGAAGGAGCCGATCGTCGAGGAGCGCACTATGAGCACGCGCGTTCTGCAATGGTGGAGAGGGGGGAGGGGAATCAGAGATTAGTGCTATACGCGCGGCCGGGTCGAGATGTGGGGGGGAGGGGGTCAAGACGTACTCCTTGTCGAACTGCACCTTGTCCAAGCACTCTTGGAACTCCTAGTACACAGCGTGACGCCTCAATGAGCCACCTGCACGGCGCCGCCCACACCGTCCAGACAGACGAACCTTGAGTAACCTCAGCGAGATCGCGTTCTTCGCCTTGGGCCGGTTCAGCAGCAGCGACGTGATGCCCGGCCGGTCCTGCACGGGCTCGAGGTACGCCTCCGCCGTGTTCGTGTTCGCTGGGGTCTGTCCGGTCTGGATGTACCGTCGCGCGGTGCACGCGACGCGCACACTTCTCAGAGCGGTCAGACCAGCAGTGCGGGAGGCTACGAGGATCATGACGAGCTGAAGCGGTGGTTGACGACGTGAGAGACGTGGGGACGTGGAGAAGGGGGAAGAGTGTGTGCGGGGCGTTGCCCGACGGAGCTCAGCCACCCCCGCATTCAGTTCGCGCTCTCTGGCGTAGCCGGACCGCCCGCGTGACGCCCGAGGCCGGAACTTGCTCAAGCTCAAGCTGGGCTCGGACAGTGGGCTCAACGATACACACGACGAGCCGTTGCATTGCTAGTGAGGGCGATTATTCCCATTGGCCGTACGCCGACGTGACAGGCGGTACAGAACAAGAACATACAGCCAGCTCGTGTTACGTACTGTAGGGTACTGATGTGGGCGAGAAAAGTGCACGAGGGCAAGGGTGGCAAAGGGGGATATGGATAATAGTAGCTTTACAGACACAGACACACAACGAAATGCACCGTGAACCCATATGTAGTAGACGTACAGGCGCAGATGTCACCGGTATTGGCGGGGCAAGAAGTGGGGGAGGAAACGACAATGGCACGAAGTAACATGGCGACCCTGCGGACGGGCGTACAAAGGGCGGAAGAAAAAGTACAGAACGCGCCCGTCCTATAGATATGGAATAGTTCATCATCAAGGGTATATCGCCCGCGCGCATTCAGCGGCCCAGACGTCAGAGCACGTCCGGACGGGACTTGAGAGGCAGAATGCGAGCGCAGGTAGTTTTCGTTACCAAGTTCAGCGGGCCTCGCCTTCGACCAGCTCAGCACTCGAGCCGTATGGCTGCACAGGCGGCGCACCTTCAGCCCGCGGGGAGTTCCTCGGGTCGGCGTACGGGTGAGCAAGAGAGTTCGGGGAACGGCGGGGGTCATAGTACGCCTCCTGGTACTGAGCGCTGTAGTCCGCACCATATGCGCCCATCTGTCCGTCGTACTGGTATTGACCCTGCTGCGCATGAGCGCGAGCGTATGCGGTGCCAGCGGGGTAGCCTACGCCGGCNAGCGGGGGCGTCGTACGAGAAGTTCATGGGTTGGGGCTGGTTATACTCCTCCATGGTCGGAAGGCCATAGTGCATACTGCGATCAGGGTACGCATCGGGGGCAGCGTGCGTCATGATCTGCGCCTCGCTCGAGTTGTCGTTACCGAAGCTGAGATCACCATGTCCACTGTCGTGGTTGTCTGTGTTCGGGCCATTGTACTTCTCAAAGTACGTCATGTCCTCCTCGTCTTGCAGGCGCGCGGCACGTCGTTTCGCGTAGATGACACCAGCGAAGACGGCGCCGAGGGCAACTACGCCAACGACTGTGAACGTGCCAGCTACCGCGCCCTTGTTGGAGAAAAAGCTAGAGGGGAGGGACAACCGGATTCACACACGGAAGCGGAATAATGGCAGATGGACTTACCCTTTCGATGATGCTGATACATCATCAGCGGCGGCACCGGTAGCGGACGCGGTGGAAGAAAGCCAGTTGTAGGTTGTGGTATCTGGGCCTTCGTTAGCTTGGCCAGTAGAATTGGGGCCTACGACCAAGGTCTTCGAGGGCTGGGTAGCAGTAGGGGTAGGAGAACTGGCCGAAGAGACAGTAGCACTGTTGAAGCACGCGGTAAGGCCCCGTTGCGATAAGCGAATTTGATTGGATGCGTATGGGCTTACCTTGTGTTACTGGCAGTGGCAGTAGGGGTAGTCGACGCGGATGAGCCTGTCGATGCAGAAGTAGCAGTAGAAGCCAGACTCTCGGAGGAGGTGTCCGAATTCGCGGAGGCTGGCGAAGACGTCTGCGTATCGGTGGACGAGTCAGCAGTATCCGTATCAGAGGGAGATGTCTGCGGGGTGTGAGACGAGGTCTGGGGAGTGGTAGACTTGGTGGAAGCGGGCGGCTTGCTAGTGGGCGAGGGCGAAGTCGGGGTGGGAGTCGAAGTGGGAGTTGAGACCGGGGATTCAGTGCTCGTCTGGGTCGGAGTCGGGGAGACGGCGGGAGACGTTGAGGTACCCGTAGGCGGCACGCCATCATCTGGGGATTCAGGCGCAGGACTCAAGTCGGTGCCCGTGGGGTTTGGCTGGGCATTGGCTAGGATGAAAGAGTGTGAGGAAAGGAGCGCGAGAGAAAAGAGCGTAAGGACGCGCGCTGCAGACGCCGAGCAGACACGCATCGTGCAAGAGTGCTAGGAGGAGGAGGGGAANGGGCGGGGAGGCGTCGGGCGTCGGCGACGAGGGCGCGAGCGCGGGGCGGATGGAGGAGGAAGGAGAGACAGGCGGAGGAGGCGGACAAGACGAGCGAGAGACTGGAGACGGGAGACGCGACGGCGGCTGTTCGAGGCCTTCCCATCTCAGATCGCCTCCCTCCCCACGTGGCCCTTCTCCCAGGCTGCCCTTCGCCGTTCCCCTTCCCCGCTCTCCCCTGCTTGTTTCATGCAGTTGAATATTCCGACGTCCATCATACAACACTGCACTCGAATCGCAACATCCATAAATATAATCCAAACATCGACATGCAGGCTCACAAACACAGACAAGAACATACCAGGCACGAAGATAGAGTGATTAGATCCGGATGCCTCTCAAGTCCATCCTCCACACAAACACCCGACGCCCTGCTCATTCGTCAAACATCAGGCCGTATTCCTTCGCAAAGTCTTCAGATTCCATGAGACCCTTGCTTTCCAATCGCAGACAGGCCTGCACCCTCCTGCCTTCTCTGATGTCGTTCCGGAACTGCACAGAGTTCATGTCAGGGTTCCTCTTGCGAAGGTAATCCAAGAGCTGCCTCTTGTCCTGCGTGGTAGCGTCTAAAGAGCCATTCACTATCATTAACGGCCATCGAGAAGCTCACATTGCGTTCCAGCACAGGCCATCGGGACTCCATCTCTGCGTGAGCTACCGAGTGCAAGCCGATGTAGTACCATCCCCGGTTCTGCACCCACCGTGCACTGGTCAGACATGTCAAGATTCCATGCAACAAAGGACGCCTTACCCGTTCGTACGGCCAGATGAACAAATGCAGGTCTCCCAGCGTCCGCGTCCACTTTGCAAGGCGCTCAGGCCTATCGGGGGTGCTCCATTCAACCAAATAAGTCGCCCCAGGTCCCTCCAAGATGAATGGTTGATAGATGAACGCAAAGTCCGACTCCGCGTGTATGCGCGTTTCGTAGCCGCGTGTGTGTTCCAACCTAGGCAACATTCAGCTTCCAAGACTGCAGCAAGTACCACCATCGTGCACCCACTCCGCGACGGCTCGTTGCTGGACATGTGCAGGTCAAGCTGAGCTCCAGCCAAGCATGAAGTGGACAGGCGACGTACTGTCTCTTCGTTGAGCATCAACTGGTCCGCCAGATAGTCGAATGGGATAGGACCACGGTTTATTGGCGCTGTGCTAGGTCGTTTGGTGAACTCGAGGGACCATGCCTGGTTCGCCTTGGCAATGGCCCTCGATGCGGAGGACGGTGTGTCCCAAGAACTTTGGGTGCTCATGGACCCATTGGACCCGAGCGACTGCGAAGAACCAGAAGTCGCAGAACCGCTGTCGTTCTGATTCCAGCGCGCCAGAGCGCTGGGAGTAGGCGTTGTCGCCCTGCTTGGGTGTGGATGTGTCGCAGGACCTTCCTCCGGGACCACAGCCGTTTGCTGTTGACGTCCTACGAACCTCCCATTATCACGACCGGCGCGAACCGTGCTAGAATCGGAGGAGGCCTTTGTTGCACGTGCAGCCGCACAGGTGCATTGCTTCGCCCGGGCTTCGTACTGCGCGAACACACGTCCTGAATCTGCACCTCGACTTCCAACCTGCGCAACGCACCTCGCGAACGGTGGCCAGCAGCTCCTGGCCCACTTGACGCACTTTCTCCAAGTCCTCCAATGCCTGGTCTCTCTCCTCCACGAGCCTGTCCCATGCTTCCGGCGGGTGCCATCCTTCCTCCCACTGCTTGTACAGCTCCGCGTTCACCATCTGCAATTCCTGAACCTCAAGCGCGCGTGCCAGGTTCATCGACTCCAGGTCGATGATCTTCTCCCTGAGCTCTGCGTTGCGCCGGTCCGCCTCCCTCGCGACCGCGGCGATCTTCTCGTGCGTGCGCCCCAGACCGGACATCAAGCTTGAAAGCTGTCTCCCAAATCAATCAGTGGCGCATCCTTTGTCTGGCCATTGGGTGCCTCTCCACGACAGGGTGCATGGACGCATACCTCGTGCTGGAGGCTCTCCAGATCTGGGAAGGATGCGGTATCGGGGTCTGCGAGTGCCATTGCGTGCTAGGAAGGGAACGAAGGCTATAAGCGATCGCCGGAGGGACCTTGAACGTAGGTTATGCCAGTAAGGAAAGGGGGAACTCGGGCCTCTACGCGTCGTCGGTGTTGCCGCAGGAGGCCTGTGGCTTGACAAGGACAAGGACAGTGACAGATGCGAGCAGAGATGTGCGGCAGGAGGCAAGCAGAAGGAGGCAGGAAGCGCGAGCGTCCAAGCTTCATGAGGGGTCGGTTAAACCCCAGGTGGACATGATGCTGCAATGCTGGGTCAGCATTCCTCGGGTTCGCGAAGCTGCTGCAGCGGTAGGCTGCCTCTGCGTCTTCCTTCCGAGGGTTTCTGGTACATGCGGTCGCCGTAGGAGGCCTGTGTGGCTTCAAATCCAGGGGGATGCGCGCCTGCATTCGTGCTCAACGCGCTCTGCCGGGAAACTCACACCATATGGACAATATCTTTACCACCGATGGCTGGGATACGACATACTCGAGATAGGTGGATGTGGGCAATCAGCCAGTTAACCTCAAGCAGAGAGTCGGAGGGATCTGCCAAGTACGGCTGCCAGGCTCACGTGGGCGCGACACTGCAAGATATGCGCGCCTGCCAACTATCGCGGGTTGAGCGGAGTCTCTCCCGCCTCCGCGAACCGTAATCTCTGAGCTTCGTATCTCTCGGGAGACCCGCGACGGCCACGAGCAAGCCCTCTTCGCCCATACCACACCACCCAAGGGACTCGGAGCGTCGCGGGTACATCAGCTCTCAGCTCTCACCATGTCCCCGGCATCGCGACTGCTCGTCGACATCCACACACACGTCTACCTCCCGCGCTACGCCGCCTTCCTCCGGAGCCGCGCCGCCGTCCCGCGCATCTTCACCCGCACCTCGCCCGAAGGCAGGCAAGAGGAACGCCTGCTCATCCTCGACGACGAGCCCAGCAGCGGGCGGCCCATCGGCGCACAGGTACCTCCCCGTTCATCGCGGCGGATCTTCTGTGCTCCCGCCGTGACGCAGCCCTGACTGAACTCGCGCCGAGTAGTATTGGGACCGAGATGAGAAGCTCAAGTTCATGGACTTGCATGGGATCGATGTGTCTGTAGTGAGGTGCGTGGTCGGAGTATCTTCGATCGGCATACCAGTGAGACTGATCAGAGTGAGGCATTCACCAGCTCTGCCAACCCATGGCTCGACTTCCTCCCCGCCCCGACCGCACACAAGCTCGCAGGAGAGCTCAACGACGACCTCGAGACGTACTGCTCAACAGGACCCGCGCTCACCCCGAGCCTCAAACGCTTATACGGCTTCGGCCTGCTCCCCCTCGTGCCCGAGGCGAGCACCGAGTCCCTCGTGTCGACCGTCGAGCAGATCGCGACGCTCCCGCACCTCAAGGGCGTGATTATGGGCACGCGCGGGCTCGGAAAGGGCCTGGACGACGACGCGCTCGAGCCCGTGTGGGCGGCCATCGAGAAGGCGGGGCTCGTCGTGTTCCTCCACCCGCACTACGGCGTGGACAAGCACGCGTGGGGCGAGAAGGAGAACGGGCACGTCCTCCCGCTCGCCCTCGGCTTCCCCTTCGAGACGACCATCGTGAGTGCTCCTTCCCTCCCAATTCATCTCAGCCCTAAGGCTCGCTGCTCACGATGCGACAACAGGCCACTACGCGTCTTATCCTGTCCGGGGTGTTCGACCGCTACCCCAACCTGCGCCTCCTGCTCGCACACTCGGGCGGCGCGCTCCCGCAGCTGTCCTCCCGCCTCGCGTCCTGCATCGACCACGACCCGCTCGTCGCCTCGCGCCTCGCGCACGACGCGCGCTACTACCTCGGCAAACTCTACTTCGACGCCGTCGCGTACGGCTCCGAGGAGCTCGGCTTCGTCAGCGACGCGATCGGCCGCGCTGACTTGTACGCTCGCGCGGGGACGTCTGCTGCAGCGTCGGGTGCGAAGGGCGCTGATGGTGGTGAGAAGAGGAGGGTGGGGAGCGGGAGGATGCTGTTTGGCACGGACCACCCGTTCTTCCCCCCGCTCGGCGCGCAGGAGAAGTGGAAGAGCGTGGTGGAGAATCTGGAGGCCATCGATGGCGTGTGGGGCTGGACGGAGGCGGAGAAGGACGCAGTAAGAGGCGGAAACGCGATCTCGCTGTTCAGCCTGGGGTCATGAAACCATGGGATGGTCGAGGATCGAGGATGTGGGATATGGCTACACGAGTGTATTGTACTATCCAGCAGCGTTTTACAGGAAAATACACATGGCTTCTTTCTGCTTCTTGGACACCCCGCTCGTCCTTCTATCGTTACTCCGGCGCTGCGTCTAGTTCTTCGGCTTCTGGATCTTCAAGCTGAAGTCGATGTGCTGCACGGACTGGTGCACCGCACTCGTGCTCAGAATGTCGATATCTGTAACAATCGCTCGTCAGTTCTCCGCCGTCTCGCTTCGTCTGCGCGGAAGAGCGTACCGTTGATCGCCCGCTCGTGCAGGTTCGCCTCGGTGATGTTCCCGCTGCTCTCGAACAGGAACTTGCGCTTGCCCGCCCACTTGTCCTTGAGCCGGCGCGCTACCCCAGCGAGCTCTGCGCCCTCGATATTGTCCAGCATGACAATGTCCGCCCCAGCGTCGATCGCCTCGTCCGCTTCCTCTTCGGACCCGACCTCCACCTCGAGCAGGAGGCTGAACCCGCCGACCTTCCGCGCCTGCTTGATCGCGTTCGTGATCGAGCCTTCCACAGCACGAGAGCCATGGTGAGCCTCCAATGCTGTAGCATAGCATACGTGTGGGAAAGCACGCACCCGAAGACCAGATGTGGTTGTCCTTGAGCATGATCATGCTCGACAGGTCGTGCCGGTGGGGATCGATGCCGCCGACGAGCATCCCGTACTTCTCGACCAGCCGGAAGCCCGGTGTCGTCTTGCGCGTGCCCGCGATGATGCCCTGGTACCCCGCCGCGCGAGCGAGGTCCTTGTACTTCTTCGATCTAGCATCATGCAATTGCACGCAGATGATGTTAGGAAATCGTGAGGGGACGAAAGGGATGCATGAAGAAAAGGAAGGACGCACTGGGTTGCGATGCCGCTGCACCGCGCGAGCATGTTCAACGCAACGCGCTCCCCAAGGAGGATGTGCCGCGCCTTGCCGCGGACGGTCGCGACGTGCTTGACCGGCTCGAACGTCTCGCCCTCCCTCAAGTGCCATTCGACCCTATCCGGCGCATAACCGCCATGAATCAGTCAACCATCCCGCATCCCGCCCTCATGCTCATTGAGTTCGCGCTGCGCCCGTAGGGCGGCCATACAGGACCGGGCGAAGAGGCGGCAATGAAAAAGCGCTGTGCAGAGAAGACGTACTCGCATCCCAATTGTGTGAAGACTTCGGTGAAGAAGGGTGCGCCGGCGAGGACGGCGGTCTGCTTGCCCTTGCCGAGGAGGAAGGCCTCGCGCGGAGCTTCGCCGACGACGAAACCGCCGTAGTCGAACGAGGGCGTGTCTTCCTGCAGCCACGCCGTCACTTGCGTCTTCCAGCTGGGAGGAAGCAGATGCTCATAGTTGTCGAAGTCGTCCGGGGAAAAAGCCATCGTCGTTGTCCAGGTTAGAGATGTAGTCAGTAGTAGTAAGCTAGTACTAGTGCTGCACTGCTAGATTAGTGTGGCTGAGCAATATTGTCGTGACTGCCAACGGGATCTACGCTCCGGTCCGCACAAGCGGAGATATCTCGCACAGACAAGCTCAAGCTCAGCTTTTTGCATTCAAGTTCAACAGGTGCCTGGCAGTCCCTGACAGCTTGTGAGCTGCCACCGTGGCATCGCATCTAATGCGCGCGCGCAAGATAGAGGGCCAAGGCACGCAAAGACAGTGAGATAGGGGGGTACGCTTGTGATACACAGCTAGCAAGGCTACTACTATGCATCGACAGTCCACACGGGCATGTAAACGAGAAACGGTGTTTCGTCTACGCTAGATAAGCGTCCGCTGTACGTGTAACAACGCTCGCGCCAAACAGAAGTGGAAACCTAGAACCCAGGAAGGAACAGAAAAATCCACGCAGACGCCGTGTCGTTCTAAGCGAGGAAGGCGCCAAGAAGCGCAACACCAGCGAAGAGGCCGGCCTGCATGCCCATGGAGGCGGACGCGCCGTTGGGTGTGGTCGACGTGTCTGAACCAGTGGGGTTCAGGGCGCCAGTGGTGTCAGTGCCGGTGTTACCAGTGTTGCCAGAGGTACCAGTGCTGCCGGTGGTACCGGACGGGGGGACAGTCCTGGTACGCAAACGATGTGAATATCTCTGATTTTTAGGGGAAGCAAATAACGCGACTCACAAGGTACCGCTGCCAGTGCCAGCAGAGACGGTGCCAGTGCCGGTGGCGGTCGAGAAGGTGCTCGAGGTCGAGGTCGAGATGGTGAACATATCGGACTGGGCGAGGATGGAGTTGAGATCCTGAGCATCCTTGACAAGGTTGACACGGAAGCCAGGGCCGCTCTTCCAGCCGCCGCTCGGTGGGTTCACAGTGATTTTGCCAAGGCTGGCGTCAACAAGGGCAGCAAGGACCTGAGTGGTCTGGGGGAAGATGTTCTGGAGTTACACAATATCAGCGGCCGGGTCGGACGCGCGTGTCGTAGGGAGGTACGCACCTGGTTGTTGAGAACGATGGTGAAGTTGGCGGGGTCGGTGGAGACAGTGGTCCATGCGACCTCGTTGGGGCCGCTGGTCGTCCAGCCAGTGCTGTTGTTAGGCTCGCTGACGGTGAACGCGAATGCCGAGGAGGCGAGGGCGAGGAGGAAGGCGACCGAACGCATTGCTGGCGACTAGGTGGTGGTGTAAGGGTAAGTTTTGAGGAAGGACCGGGAGGGCGAGAAGGAACGTGGGGGTGTGCAAGGAAGCAGCAGGAAGAAAAAGGAGGAGGCGGCTGGGTCAAGAAGGAACGCAAACGCAAGGCGAGACGCTGCCAGCCACCACCCGAGCCCCGACTCACCCACGGCCGGAGAGGCGGAGAGTAGTCGCCGCTCCTCCGGCCGTTCATCCCTTTCCCAACGCCGCATCGGCCAACTTGACATGACAGCCCGCCCGCATTTTCCCTTATCGGGACAACAAGCCCAGGCGGCACACAGCCACTTCTCATTTCGCGGCACATCGCGTCCCAACCGTTCTGCCCTCGGCCTGTCTACACCGTGTAACTACACCGACCGACGAGCTCAAGCGATTTCAGAGCCTCAGCTCGCAGCAACCCGGTCTACGAATTACATGCATTTTCCATATCGTAGACCGACGCATGTGCGCAAGGGTCACAAACGTGCAACAGTATCATCAAGATGTCATGTACATACACTACTACTTACATGCCTATCACGGCATTGCAATCCTTCATGTTGCATCCATCGCCTCAGTCAACGAAGCCTCGGCATCCATCCACAGGTCCGTCTGGCCCCACATACCCGTTATCGCACTAATGATCATCCAGCACGATGTATCATCCATTATTTTCACGCTCTCACCCTCCTCCGGGCTCTCGTTTTCTGCGGTATGGCTTCGTCGCCGTGCGGCCATAAGCGATATACAAGCGCGAGCTAAATTGCGCAGGAGACTTGTCTCGTCGCTTGATATCCAGTCGTCTACCCGTGACAACAGCGTGAACATCCAACGCGCATGGGTTTGCGTGATGTCCGTCATTGGCAAAGTCGGTGAATCGAGGTGTAGGTTGATCCAATGCGTGAAGTACATCAACAGATGTATGGCATATCGCTAGACGAAAGGTTCAGCATTCACGAACCGCCCATACATCACTTCGTATACGCACATGGTCAATGTGTTGCATGAGCATGGGCGTCGGTTCTCGTGGCACGCACACGGGAGGGGCACTACCAACAGTGCCAGCATCGGGTTCGCTGGCCATCGAGACGTCTGCGGACACGTCGGGCGGGGCAGGCGTTCCGGAGGGCGTAGGTAACGACTGAGCAGTATCACTGGTCAAAGCATCGCCCTGCACCTCGGAGCTTGTGTTGCTGGGGCCCGCCTCTACACCCCCGTTCTCTGGTGCGTCGTAGGAGAGGGACGCGTTTTCGTGAAGGTCATCCGCAAACGCAATCGCGCCCGCGCCTTTCTTCGCATTGCGTTGCTGCCACCGGGTGACTTTGGGCTGCTTCGGCTTCTTTGGCGGGTTCCATTCACTCTCCGGGCGGCCAGCAAGGAAAGCCCACCACAGGTCCCGCTCCTTCTTGTCCGGCATGATCTTGGAGCTAGCGTCAGGGATGCGAACATGGATAGTGGGCTGTACGGAATTCTGCAGGGTCCCTGTCAGGAGGTCGAGGCAGCTGGACGTTCGAGAGAGGTACGCACCTTACGGAAGTTCTTGAACCGCCGCAAAAACGTTGTACGCCATTCCTCGGAAGGGAGGACGTCGCTGTGTGGCTTTGGTTCGCTGGGCCCTGGCTCCGGTCCAGCTACAGGGACCTCCGGCGTAGCGTAGGGGTTGTCTACCCGCGTTACATGTGGAAGCAGGCGTGCATCACGTCTAAAACCCAATGAGACGGCTGTATAGTTAGCAAACGCTGTGGTGGAACCGAATGCGACATACCTAACAGTAAAGAGGTATTGCATTCCGTCTGTAGGCACGCCATCGAACGAGTCCGGCAGGTTTGCGACCGGTAGGACCTGGCGCCCTAGCATAGGCTCTTCATCGTCGGAGTCTTCGAGCTCATCGAGCTTCCGTTTGGCCAAAACGGACATAGTGAACGCGATACTCAGAGGAAGGAGAGCTGGCTGCAATACGGATGCGAGAAAATGCCTATCGGCACGACGATGGATGTTGGATGCAGGTAGCAGAACAAGTCGTAATGGGCGTCTATATTCACGATCGCCCTTTCGCAGTCGCCGCCACTTGCCGTGGCTTGCTCACGGACTGTAAACGCTGCGTCTGCTTCCAAGTCTGTGGATCATCTCTCGTTCATACCATTGCGAACGTTCTGTCGCCGGAAGCCATGGCAGAGGACGAACAAGATGGCCCAGACCTCGAGACGCTGCAGGCGCAACTCGACATGTCCATGGCGTTCACGAACAGCATCGTCTCGGGATGGATGAAGTCCTCCAAAGCGAAGCTCCCTTCCTATTCCCGTAACGACGACAAGGAGCTGGAGGAATACATGCGCAGGCCAGCGCGGTGCGTCTGTGCCCGGCTCCTCCAACCCCGCTCACAGAGAAGACTGACTGATAGCCTCGCTCTGCCATAGGTTGGGCGTCGGCGCATCGGTGCCCGAGTCCACCGGCGTGCTCAGCCGCGAGACCGCCAAGCTGCGCAACAAGCTCACCGGGAAGGGGAAGAAGCGCGAGCGCGAGGAGGAGGCGGAGCCCTCGCGCGCCGGCGCGAACAAGGGCGCCGCGGCGGACTCGGACGACGACGATGAGGAGGACAGCAGGGCGCGCGTGATCACNGAAAAAGGCGCGGGTNGATCCGTTCGCNGTCCAAGGGCGAGGGAAAGAAGAAGAAAAAGAAGGCGGACCCGATGGCTGNCCCCCCAAGCGGCTGGAAAGACGAATGCGATACCGAGTGTGCTGCCGTCCGCGTCGACTGGCGAGAATGATGCAGATGTCGACGTGCCGTCCTCGTCCAAGGGGGGCGCGGCAGCACAAGCTCCGGAAGGCGACGCACCCTCTCCTGCGCCGACTAGCAAGAAGAAGAAAAAGAAAAAGAAGCACAAGGAGGGCGCCGCACAGGACGGCCCGCATGATGATGAGCAGTCCACAAACCCTGAGATGCGAGAACGCGCGAGGAGCTCTCCAACGTCCGACCTTCGGGCTCGCGCATCTTCCTCGAAACATCTTCCGTCGAAGATCGCAGGTATCCCGCAGGCACCCTTGTCTGGTCCGTCCCGCACGCGCACACATTCCCGGGCATGTGTATACTGATCCGCCATTCCCAGAACCGGTTGTCGATGAGGATGCTTCCCACCCACCGACTGTGGGTGCGTCTATCGGTATCAACAGTGCAGTATCATCGCCGAAGAAAACAACGACACGCCAAGATCCACTGGGACTCCCGCTGCTGAACCTGTCAGGCCCTCCGCCGGCCGTCGGGGAGGACCATCCAGAATCCCCAAAGAAGAAACGTAAACGCAAGAAAAAGAAGAAAGCCGTCGCACAGTCTTCCAATGATGCGGATGCAATGGAAGTGGATGGGAACGATGAGGCAGACAGTGACTAGTGAGATACAAGCCGACTCGGACTGCGGCTGTGTATGTACTATTCCAGCAGTACCTTGGATATCATGAGCATATCTCCCGGCTCAGCACCGTGATGGATCCGTCCGAAACTCTCGAGTTGCGCATGAACTTCTCATACATAACTGTTGTACATCATAAAGATACGAGAAGGTACAGGTTTTACAATCTTCCACGACCCAATCATAACTTAGAAAAGTAAAGTTCCATACAACATCTCTTCCACCGATTCAGCTCACATTTGCCACCACCTGTTCCCACCGACTGAGAGTTCCCTCTGCATCGCATATGCTTCGTCCCGTCGTTGGCGCCTGCGTCTATGACGTTCCTTGCGTCTCTCCTTCGCCGCTAGGTGCCTCAAGTAGCGTCCCTTCTCCTTCAAGTCACGGTTGCCCATGAGAAGGCCGGCGAGGAATGTCCCGACGCCGTGATGATGCGGCTTGACACGGTGGTGGAAGTGTAAGCACGGATGCCGCTCAGAGTACCGTTCGCGATAGCGGTCGTCGTAATGGTGGTGCCGCCGATCATCGTAGTGCGGGTCGTCATGGTGTCGACGGCGGGAATGAGAGCGCGAGTGAGAGTGCGAATGCGAATGGGTATGTGAATGCGAGTGCGAATGTGAGTGAGAGGGCGCATGGTGGCCGGGGTGGTGGTGGTGATCACGCCGCGTACTGCGCCTAGGGAAAATCCAGAGGACGGTGTTGTCACGATTGCGGAAGACCTCCGGATGCTCGTGCTTGTATCTGCGTATCGCGCGAGCTTCCTTCATCTCACGGATGCCTTGCCGACGAGTGGTCTCGCTACCCAAGAGCGTCCCGCGCATCTTGGTAACCCAGCCATGCACCGTCGAAGCCTTATGGTGATGACGGCGACGGCTTCTATCCTCTTGCTGATTGCGCAGGTCGCCGTGTTAGCGCTGTTGTAGATGTCTAAGTTAGATTGAAACGCACCGATTCCCATTCTATGGATCCAATGCCCGGCATTCGTGCAATTTGGTATCACGACGTATAGAAGCAGATGAGAGGAGTAGGAGAGGGTATCTTGAAGGGCCGTTCCACAAGACGACTCTGAGCCAGAGGAATCAGCTCGAAGAGGCTACTGTTCGCCGTATTTAGCAGATCACTTTGTTTGCACACGCGAGGGTCACGATGCACGTGAGTTTGTGCTACACGCGTCAAACACGCTCGCCCCGCCTCAGCCACACACGCGTCTTTCGTCCACAATGCGCGAGCTGGGGTGGTGATGTTCAGGCCGCCAAGTCTGCGTCGCAAACATGCTCAATGGAGTGGTTGACCGACTATGGTCGATGATGTCCAGGGTGTTCCGCGCAACACACCCGTTGGGGCCTAGGCTATTGCCTGCAAGTGAGGCCGGATCTATGAATTGGAGGTTTTGTGCTGATTGTTATGGCGATTGATATAGAATGCTCACCACTGACGTCCTTCATGCATCCACCCTGCAAGCTGTCACTGTCAGGTTCCGGCGACCGGCGTACGGTAATGACTTGTCAAGGCAAACCTGGCGAGTTGACAGAGCCATGCCAGGGTACTTACCGTTGAATTCCGGAAGAGTCTGCGCAAGATTGTACCATCAATGGTGGCGTTTTATGGACAAGTTGCCGTGTAACGGCATTGCCAACATTTGCAGACAACGCGATATGGCATGCGGGAATAGGCACGACCGACGCCCACTGCACTCCCAAGATGGAAATTCGGGGCCACGTGGGAATGGGAGGTCCCTAATTGGCGCCACAACGCCATGCCTCGACCGCTCTCGCGCGCTCCTCCGCAGGCCAGGTCGACCCATCCGCTGACTGTTTCCCTGTTCTCGACTCGCTTGACGCACGGTACACTGCGCGTTGCCATCCTGCCGTACAATCTGACCCTGTCTCTCCCGAATGGCCGCCATGCTCGAGACCCTTCTTAAGGCTTTCGCACCTCGTCTGTGCTGCCCGCATCTTCTGAATCTCTCGAGGCTTGGGACAACGACCAGCCATCAGTCTTCCCTCAGACCCGCATAACGACCTTACGCCAGAGCCGGCTCGTGCCTAGCTTCTATCATGGAGAGCCAGTTTTCCTCGCTTACCCTCGACATCTCGGAGCCTCTTGTCTGCCCTTTCTCGGGCAGCGTTGTTTCTGAAAAGTCGTCGAAATCATCCAGCCCGGTACCGAGTTCTTCCCACTCGCCGACTGCGACTGAATCTTCGCATACCCCTCTCAACTCTTCCTCGTCGCACACGACATACGACCAATACCGCTGTCCGGTCTTTACCCAAGAAGTCGACCCTTTGCTGATCAAGACCTCGCTGGAGGACCGTATTGCTTATCTGACCGACTTCCTGAACTTTACCTCCCGGGATGCCGAGGTGATCAGCAAGATTGCGCCCTCCGTGAACGATGTTATACCATCTATGGTGGATGGAATGTATGCGAAGCTATTTGAGTTCGACATCACGAAGAAGGTTTTTATGACCCGGAACCAGGTACGTTTCCCTCAGTGCTGTGTGATCTCTGTCCCTTAGCTGACAATGCTGAAACGTGACAGGGCTTCGATGGACCCCTCCCTCAGACGCTCGAGGAGCTTACCTTGGATAGCGCACAGATCGTCTTCCGGAAGGTCAGAAGCGACGTCTCAGTTTGCTGTTACCGGCCCTCATTATTCGTTTCAGGTGTTTATGAAGGCGTGGGCTCGTCGCGTTTTGACAGCAGACTATTCGAGTGGCAAGACTTGGGCGTACATGGACAAAGTTGGCATTATGCATACTGGCGCCTCGCCCTTCAAGCATCAACGAACTATGGGCATCGCTCCGTTGAACGTGCCGTGTACGTATACGTGACTCTAAAAGAGGGGGTATCTGCTGACGGGATCTTGCGACGACGATAGACCGTGATATCGCCCTGACGCTTGGCTGGTTACAAACGGTCCTACATTCTGCAATCCTCCAGCTCCCGGAGAGCGTATGCTCCATGTCGGAGAAGATCGAGGCGGTGGCTGCGATCAACAAGGTACGGTTATCCGGAGCCGAAACTGAAGTCCGTTTTCGTCGATCTGACTGCGTACGTCGTTAGGTCCTCTGGATCCAAAACGACCTCTTCTCGCGCCATTACATCGGTGATTGAGTGTAGCAATCCAATCGCTCAGTTAGCAGGGCTAGGGCGGGGCTATAATGCACAACGGACTGATTGTATTCAATTACACGGAGCTATCGGTGGACGTAGCCTAACTTAAAAGTGCGATGTAATCTATACCAGTGAATCATACGAGTAGAGTTCGATGTCCTATCACCACCCTTGCTGAGCGCACGTGTATTTAGACATCAGTAGTTGACACGATACTCGGAATTCAGAGCGTCCAATGTCAAGCGCAGTGTGGAGAGAAGTCCCTGGGGTAGCGTCCGGAGGAGGCGCCTCCGGAATGTACAGCGTACCTATGCCAAAAATGGTAACTAGGTTCGAGAAGTCACCGCCTCCTTACAGCCCCGTACTCCTTGCGGATTCTGTGCAATCGTCTCACCAGCCGTATTGTCATAAAGCAATGCACCTAGGTGGTGCCAGACAATATTTGAGACGGAAGAGTTCATCCTCCGCGGCTACGGTGACGGTAGACTCCAATTTCGAGTCAGAGAGAGCGATAGTTCGTAACATGAGGCAGCTACGGCGAAGTTGTGAGTGACCAATTCGCACTGGTAAAGGCTAACCGTATTCTCCGTGTAGCCTCGAGGTTAAGGAGGAACTCTGCCGGTATCTCACAGAGATCGAAAGATGCTGAGAACATGGATCTAGGATGTTCTGCGTGCAGGATGTAGTCAGGGCCTACTATTCGGCATGACTCGAGTATCCTTCCAGATGGTCTATCATTGCCTCACGGAGTTAGAAGTCTCAGAAAAGAGTCATATTCTGAGTAGAAAGCCATCAAGATGCATCTGTAGATTCCGTGTGTTGGCATGGCATGAAGATTTGGCAGATTCTGACAACTGCGTAGTGCGAGTATCCGTAGACAAGGGACGTAAGGTCCCTTCTTCCTTGTACGTTTATTGTGTGATGATCAGGTTTTCTCCTTCCGGAGGATAAAGTGTATCATGGTGTACACAATTCGCCGGGCAGCCATATGGTCACTGTACCGCAGATTGGGAGGCGTTGTGCTTGAAACGTCGCAGAGTGGTCCCAGGAGTGTGTCATAGCGCAGAGCACGAGGCCCCGGAGTTGAGCTGGTGTGTCAGAGAGATGCGCTTGAAATGACACTGCAAGGCTACAGCTTCAGCCAGAGTACTCCTTGCGAGCGACGGGGGACGGTGGCAGCTGTGGCAGCGCGACAGAACGAGCAATGACGTTGACGGTGCATCGCGCTACACGTGGGGCGCTTGCGGAGATGACGCGCTCACGTGCGCGTCATTCGGCGGGCTTGTTGCGTCTAAGGCTGTGCGCGCTACATCGCCCTGCTCTCAGCAACTGCCATTACGCCTATCGAGTATCCGGCCATGAGCTTCACCGCGAATGCATCCCGATGCAACACCCGGCGGTCCTGCATGCGCCCTGCCGGGTCGCGGGCTCATACAAAACCCAGCTTTCACCGATGCTGGGTACCCGTCGACCTCGGCTTCGGCAGCGGACGCAGCATCTTGGACCGTAGACAAGCAGCGGCAGCGAGGCAAGTTCAAACATGGTCTGGAGAAACATCAACGCCGTCATAGACGGAAAGCTCTATCTGGGCACGTAAGTCGGTGGCAATGCCCTTTGACAGCGACCTTCTCTAACAGAATCTTTCTCGTTTACTTCGCAGGATCGACGCCGCGATTTCTCCTAGGACGCTTGCGGACAGGCGCATTACCCATATCGTCTCCGTTGGCTCCGAGCCCATTCCTGCGGACAACCCGGCCTCTGGCATCCGTCACCTCCGCATTCGCGTTGAGGACGTGGATTATGCCGACCTCCTCATTCACTTGCCTACTGCTTGTCGGTTCATCCATGAGGCCATCGGCGCTGGCGGAGTGGTGCTCGTACACTGTGTCCAGGGCCTTTCCCGCAGTGCCACGGTTGTCGCGGCATACTGTAAGGCCCACCCGCATCGTGCTCCTGGAGCTATGCCGAGACTAACTGCGGCCCTTTGACGTAGTAATGTATTCTCGCCGGATTGAAGCGAGCGAAGCTATGGAGATCGTGCGCCGAGGTGATTTGCTGCCTTCGTTGCCTGATGTTCTCTTCTTCCTGACACATTGCTTTGCTAGCGCGCGAGCAAGTATGGATTATCCCGGGCTTCCAAGTGAGCTGTCTATGTCGTACCTCAACATGTCACATCTGACTTGGTTGTAGGAGCAATTGGTCCTCTTTGGGCTTTGTCGGTACAACCCTACCCCTACTGAAGGGATTTACGTGCGCTGGCGCCAGAAGATCGATCGTTACCTGCAGAGCCAACAGGCCCAAGGCTCCCGCCGTTGAAGAGGGCCAGAAGCCTGAAGAGACACCCAAAGGACATCAAGCACGAGGTTATCCAAGTCTTCACACGCAGACGCACGTATACCACATAGAAGCCGTTACAGCGTCCCCAGCTTTCTCAGCATATCCGGTACCTCTCGATATCTTGTTTTGTTGTCTGTTGTAGCATCACTCGTCTTTTCTGTCTGATTTCGAATCGCCCCTAGCCTAAGCATTTGTAGTCTGGAACCCCGCTCACTATCTCGACCGTAATATAATCTGTGCTTGTCTTGCCCGGAACACGAAGTTACATGTGTGTCCCAACACCAGTGGTATGCTCTGCCCCTGTGCACGCATTAGTCCAAATGGTCGGCTGTCTTCCTGCAATGGGACTTGAGATTGAATCTCGAGAGATACCGCTGATGTCATGTGCACGTGATTGGCACGCTACCGCGATAGGCTGACACGCGCTCCACGATCGTCAGAGTGCTCGCGTTGGTGGCTGACCGCGCAAATGTCATGGCCTCGAGGCTCCAGACCGCCTCTGTTTCGTGTTCGAGCTCGAGCTCACCCCTTTCGTTCGTTATCTCTCCCGCACCAATACCCGCATACATCGCTATACTCTACACATTCTCTAATACCCACCAATGCCCGTCACGACCACTTCGGCGGCCGTGCACATCACCCCAGGTATGGCGCGTCGGTTCGCAAACACTGTACACAGTCGCTCATCACTTTCGTATTCTACAGTCGTATTCAAGACTTTCCTCAAGCATGCCAAGCGCAAGGGCATCAAGTACAAGGACGGAGACGACACCATTCAGGGCTGGGATGACATTCTCTACGACGAGTAAGCTCCAGATCCGGACGGCAGAGAGGCGGAACGGCCCTGCTCACAATCCACACCAGGGCATTCCATATCGTGAAGGCGTTCATAGAGTTTGGCACAAGAAACACAGTCGAGTCTTTGCAAGCGTTGTAAGTAAGCTAATCTGCCAGATATCCGGTGCGCTGATCACGGTTCCTAGCACAAACACGCGCGTACCAGCACCCTTCTGGTGTGCCGTTGTGCCAGTCAAGATACCGCTCTCTTCCTGCAATAAAGCAGCCGATGCGCTTATTGAATGGTTCGGTCCAGAGGAACTCAAGCACGTCGTCGGTGGAGAACGCTGGTGGCAAATCAGGGGGCTCGAATGGATCGACGCTGAGTGGATCACGGAGAAGGCCTTCTTAGAGGATTCGGATCGCACGCATCATAATAAGCTAAGCGAAGACGAGAACACAATCTTACGCATGGAACATTTGGATAGAGTCATGGTGAGCAAATGCGCCAAATGCGTGTCCTATTTTTAAAGACTCTGACATGGTATATTCAGCTGTATGTTCATGGAGGTAAGCAATCACTGTTATAGTGTGTAGGAGCCTGATATATGTCCCTATAGGTGCATACTTCTGGGGCTCGATCAGTAAGTCTGCCATCCGCCTAAATGATCACGTATACTCAGGGCCTCTGCCAGATACGCACCGATACCAGGTCATCCGCTATGGTAGGTAATGGGGTTGCCAGTACGCGTATAGCAATGCTCATTCTATACCATAGCTCGCAAGATGCATGGACGCGCCTTCACGGTGAATTATCGGTAGGTGGGAGCTATCTCGCCGGGAGGGTAAACATGAACAGGCTCTGTAGGAAAGCACCCCAGTACCCTTGGCCTTGTCCCCTCCAAGACGTCCTTGCCGCGTGTATGTTCACTTCAGGCGTCTTCGATTCGCGATGCTTATACCATTACAGATTTCTATCTCACGAATCCACCGCCAGGCTCGGTCCACAAACCTGTGCATCCTTCAAAGCTTGTCTTTGCTGGCGATTCTGCGGGCGCAGCGCTGTGCTTGACAATGCTTACAGTTCTACGGGACCTTGGGATGCCGCAGCCTGCAGGAGCCGTCCTCATTAGCCCTTGGGTTGACTTGACCCATAGCTTCCCTAGCGTCATGAAGAACACGGCGACGGTATAGGTTCTTCGTTCGCATACTTGGTCCAAAAGCTGATTTCGGAAGAATAGGACATCATACCGCCCCACGGCTTCATTCACAAGCCCTCGCCTCTATGGCCTGTCTATCCAAAGTCCGAGGGAGGATACACGCGCGTCGTCCCCACCAAAACGAGGCCCCCACCCCAGCCAGGACATGCGGACAAGCTCAAGCCGGACAATGAGCGCCTCATGGATCAAGTCGAGCAACGGCTACAACAAAGCGCTGATGCGGGAAAGGAAGTGCATTCTGCGGATTTGCGAGACCCTCCAGAAGACATCACCTCTCAGAAAGAAATGCAGAGGGACGACAAGGACGACCCCCCGGCAACGGAAGAGGGTACAAGCACAGACGATGAACAGGTCGGGCAGGATGGCTCTAAGTATGACATAGCCATGGACTTCTGGGAGCCGAAACCGCCGAAGGTATTGATGGAGGACCCTAACGCGACGCCCCTAGAACTGCTCGCACAGATCCAGTTGTATGCAACAACAGAGTCCGTCTGGCGAGCTCGTTCATCGACGATCAAGCATATACTGACGGCCGTGCCCCGACAGGCAACTCTCCCATCCGCTCGTTTCACCTGTATTGCAATCGTCGCTCGGTAACCTCTGTCCCCTGTATATCATTGCAGGGGATGGTGAGTGTCTGAGGGACGAGATCATCTACATCGCACACAAGGCGGCACATCCAAAGGATTATCCTGCAAGACCTGGTGTTCTCAGGGAAGGTCGACGCCAGAAAGAGAACGCAGAGAAGTTCCAGACACCGACGAAGGTGAGTCGTTGAGTGCACTTGTGATGCCAGGGATGCATTGATACGAGCCAACGGCTAGGTTCACTTGCAGGTTTTTGATGGTGAGTGTCACCCGTCGTTCGCTTTCACTCCTGTACTGACGAAACCACACAGATATGTGTCATGTCTTGACGGTCTTCACATTCACGGATTGCGTACATTTGTTCCTCGCATCATAACCGGAAACGTTTACGTAGCTGACGGTGCCCTACAGGCCAAGTACGCATACCGATCGATCGCTCAATTCGTGAAGCACGTTACCGACAACTCGAGCGAGCACTTGCTGCGCAATCCCTTCCCTGAGCTGCATAGGCCGCCTTCGGACATCTCGGGATCAGAGGAAGAGGATGAAGCTCATCCCTCTACGCAGCACCCATCCTCCAAATTCAGGAGATCGCAGCATGCCAAACACCCCAAAGGACATCGCGCTCCTCTTGATGAAGACAACCGAACGGACGTCGAGCTATACCGTTCGAATGAGGCAATCGCTGAGCGTGAAGTCCAGCAAGGCCAGGCCGAGAGACTCCCTAGTGACGCCTCCTCTCGTACGGCCCATGAGGCGAGCGGCGAGGTAGGAGTTACTAGTCGACACTGCGCGCTCACATATGCTCAAGTACATTCAGGACATTCCCGCGGTCCTCATGATTAGGGAGCGTGTGGACGTTATGGGCAATGTCAGACCGATGGAGCCTGCCGAAGAGATCGAGGCGCTTCAGTTGAAACCCCAAGAAATCGGCATCATCAAAGAGAAGCCTGTACGCCGGTGGCTTGCAGGACAAGAAGAGTGGGATCGCAAGTACAAGCGCGCTGCTGAGAACGTCATCCGCAAACGGAAGAAGTATGAGGCGAAGGCCGCCAGGCTCCTGGAGCACGCAAGAGAGCAGGGTCTTATCCACGACGAGGTTGGTCCCCAAGAATCAAGAGCGTCGCAGGCCGCTTCGATATCATCCGAGTCCGTCGGAGAAATAGAAGTCGAACGGCGTTGGGGTAGGCGCACCTGTCGTCACCACTTGATACGTACTGACCAGCACTCAGGACCTCTTGATCTCAAGGATGAGAATCCGCCTCCCAGTGCTATTGCTGGGAGGCGAGACACGGTACGTCACCACTAGATCCCCGCTATCTGAAGTGCGCGTAAAGCTCATCCGTGACCTGTAGGGCGAAGCTGTCGCGCTGCTGAAGAAGACAATATACCACAACGCGCCTGCGACACACCGCACAGTGCCCAAGCTGAAGACCTCCGATGCAGTGCGCGCTGTATTTGATCCGGAAGACCACCCTACGAAACCACCGCAGCAGTCCGTCTCAGAGCAGCAGACGCATGCGCAATTGGTCCCTGTGCATGGTTTGCGGATGTGGCAGTCTCTTGTCGAGTGCGCATGGCTTTGGATTCTGGACGTTTTCCGTCCTAATATTGTCCGTGATGTCTAGGCTGTTCATGCGAAAGAGCACGAAACAGGTCCAGCGCGGCAAGAAGCACGCATCCTCCGCGCTCCGTTCGACCAGCGACAAGATCAGCGGGGTTGGCAAATCGCCCTCCCAATCGACTACGCGTCCGGAATGATTAGAATAACGAACATCGGACATGACACCCATATGATATCATTTCACTCTATCCAGCATACACGAGTCGTTGCATAACTACAAATGTACCTTCGAATTCGGACAGTACGTGATACCCTAGATCTAGAATCAAGATTCAACCGGCTGTGCAATATACAGACAACGTGACACCTTAAAGCTCTCCTGGGTCGCTGCTTGCCTCTCGTTTACCCTCTCGGAAGCGTGCATCTTCTGAGCATGCGTCGGACGTTAGGTGCTTTCGTTAAAATGAATGCAATGCGGTGTGTGCGTGGTCGTATGAAGTGAAGGGGTGCGCACGGACCACAGACGTGTCTGGGTCGTGGGAATTGCTAAGTCAGCGCCATCTTGCCTTTCTTAACCCTGCGCCCTCAACGTTTGCGCGTCGTCTTCCCCGACCTCTTCCTTGCCCGCTCGAATACCCCGTGTAAGTGGCTCGATAGCGCGTCGAATAGGCCATAAAACATTGACAGCGAAATCCCAAAGTTCTTCGTTTGCTCCTCGAAAAGATGCGTGAAGTCATCTCCGTCCACGTTGGTCAGGCTGGTGTCCAGATCGGTAACGCTTGCTGTGAGTTGTCAAGTCTTTTCTACCCCGCATTTGAGAGCGCATCGTGTCGATCTGCGCGATTGACACGTCGTCCTACACTTTCGTGACATCGGAGCGTGTATTTACGATGATACTGACTGATTGTGATCTCGCCGTGTAGGGGAGCTTTACACCGTCGAGCACGGTCTTGGCGTGAGTAGCATTTCGAGACGCTGCTGCGATAGGGTGCTGATGAGAGATGTAGCCCGACGGTCGCCTTCTGGAGGGCTCTCCGTCGCACCACGATGATGGCTTCAGCACTTTCTTCTCGGAGACCTCCTCCGGCAAGCATGTGCCTCGGTCGCTTTACGTCGACCTTGAGCCTAATGTTATCGATGAGGTTCGGAATGGCACCTACAGGAGTCTCTTCCACCCCGAGACTCTTGTGACGGGCAAGGAAGATGCTGCCAGCAACTGTGAGTGGCATATGGTAATCAGCCTGTATGCCTTTGTCTAACGCGCATATGACAGACGCTCGTGGTCACTACACTATTGGCAAGGAGCAGATCGATGTCGTCATGGACAAGATTCGCCGCCTCGCCGACAACTGTAACGGTCTTCAGGGCTTCTTTGTCTTCCACTCCTTCGGTGGTGGAACCGGTTCCGGTTTTGGTGCCCTCGTCCTTGAGCGCCTCTCCACCGACTATGGCAAGAAGTCCAAGCTCGAGTTCAGTGTGTACCCTGCGCCTACGATGGCCAACTCTGTTGTCGAGCCCTACAACTCTGTCCTCACGACCCACACCACGCTCGAGCACTCGGACTGCTCCTTCATGGTATGTGGGCACGCCGCAGAAGTGTACACACTGTCCTCATGACATTCCCCTTTGTCTATCTAGGTTGACAACGAGGCCATATACGACATCTGCAAGAAGCGCCTGAACATCACCTCGCCAAGCTTCACGAACCTCAATAGGCTGATCGCTCAGGTCGTCTCGTCCATCACGGCGTCTCTCCGTTTCGATGGTTCCCTCAACGTCGACCTCAACGAGTTCCAGACTAACTTGGTGCCCTTCCCTCGTATCCACTTCCCTCTCGCTACCTTCGCCCCCATCATCTCCGCGGAGAAGGCGCACCATGAGCAGAACTCGGTCATCGACATGACCTTCTCCTGCTTCGAGGCTGGCAACCAAATGGTCAAGTGTGACCCCCGCGAGGGCAAGTACATGGCTTGCGCGCTCCTCTACCGTGGCGATGTTGTCCCCAAGGACACCAATGCTGCTGTCAGTCTGATCAAGACGAAGCGCACCATCCAGTTCGTCGACTGGTGCCCCACCGGCTTCAAGCTCGGCATCTGCAACGAGCCCCCCGCGCACATTCCTGGTGGCGACCTTGCTAAGGTTACCCGCAGCCTTTGCATGCTTTCCAACACGACTGCCATTTCGTCCGCGTGGAGCCGTCTTGACCACAAGTTCGATCTCCTGTACTCGAAGCGTGCCTTTGTTCACTGGTACGTCGGTGAGGGTATGGAGGAGGGTGAGTTCTCTGAGGCTCGCGAGGATCTCGCTGCTCTCGAGAAGGACTACGAGGAGGTTGGTATCGATTCGGCGGAGACCGAGGATGCCGGCGAGTACTAGATGAATCGGTATTGCTGTCACTTTCGCTCTTGTTTTGCTGTCTCTGGTCATCCGGTAGCTGGTCATTCTGATTCACCCATCATCACGACTTTACGCATACGCATATCGATATCCCCCGCTTGTTCTCCCGTACGAGCACTTGCAATCATACCATCCTTATATTCCCTCTTGTAATTCCCGGAGATGGCGCATGACAGTCGTCGAGCAATTCGATTTTTGTGCGGTCGCACTGTAATGCGAATTTGAGCAACGTGGAGGAAACGAGGCATTGAATGCGTTACAAAGGCCGGCCGGAATGGTCTCAGAAGATTGAGCGTGGGCGTGACTGATGTTGGGATGGACGCGAGAGAGAATTCCCGAAGAGTTGCACAATCACCAAGGACGCGACTTGTCGCTGACGACCATCCTCCTCTGACCATCCTCTCATCTCTCCCTCGTCCGTCTCAGTCAACATGCGTGAAGTCATCTCTCTACACGTCGGGCAGGCCGGTGTTCAAATCGGAAACGCATGCTGTGAGTCGTCTGCCAGCGTTTTCGCCTCCCCTGGGCGCTGATCTGGGCATAGGGGAGCTCTACACGCTCGAGCACGGTCTCAACGTACGCGATCCTTTCCATCCATTGCATTTGGCTTGCTCATCTCCTTTAATAGCCTGACGGCCGACCTGCTGAGGGCTCGAAGACCCACAACGACGGTGGTTTCTCTACGTTCTTCTCCGAGACTGGCTCGGGCAAGTATGTCCCCCGCTCGCTCTACGTTGACCTCGAGCCCGGCGCAATCGACGATGTCAAGACCGGTCCGTATCGCTCGTTGTTCCACCCTGAGACGATGATTTCTGGCAAGGAGGACGCGGCCAACAACTGTGAGTCACCAATCTATGGTGATAATGCGTGTGCAGTGCTGACCTGGCGCGTCGCGAGATAGATGCCCGCGGTCACTACACCGTCGGAAAGGAGTTGATTGACCCCGTCATGGACAAAATCCGCCGCCTTGCGGACAATTGCAATGGCCTCCAGGGCTTCTTCGTTTTCCACTCGTTCGGCGGTGGAACTGGCTCTGGTTTCGGTGCTCTGTTGATGGAGCGTCTTGCCAACGACTACGGCAAGAAGTCCAAGCTTGAGTTCTGCGTGTACCCCGCCCCTCAGCTTTCTAGCTCCATCGTTGAGCCGTACAACTCCGTTCTCACGACTCACACGACCCTCGAGCACTCCGACTGCTCGTTCATGGTATGTGCCCCGGGATCATGGCGTTCGGATTTGCCCTAACCATTGATCCTTGCAGGTTGATAACGAGGCCATCTTCGACATCTGCAAGACGCGTCTCAATGTTTCGCAGCCCAGCTTTGTCAACCTGAACCGTCTCATCGCGCAGGTCGTATCGTCGGTCACCGCGTCGCTCCGGTTCGACGGCTCCCTCAACGTCGACCTCAACGAGTTCCAGACCAACTTGGTCCCCTTCCCCCGTATTCACTTCCCCGTCGCCAGCTACGCCCCGCTCATCTCGGCCGACAAGGCTCACCACGAGCAGAACACGGTCTCTGAGATGACCTTCTCGTGTTTCGAGCCCGGCAACCAGATGGTCAAGTGCGACCCCCGTGAGGGCAAGTACATGGCGTGCTGCTTGCTCTACCGTGGTGATGTTGTCCCCAAGGACACCTCTGCGGCCGTCGCGAGCATCAAGACCAAGAAGACGATTCAGTTCGTCGACTGGTGCTTGACTGGCTTCAAGGTTCGTTGATGGCTTCTATTCCGATGCGCAGACGTATTGATGACGACTGCGTTCTAGCTCGGTATCTGTAACGAGCCCGCCGCCTGCGTCCCTGGTGGTGACCTCGCCAAGACTACCCGCAGCCTGTGCATGCTCTCGAAGTGCGTATTAGTGATCTACTGCTCGTTCAGATCACTGATTTACTCCTCTATAGCACGACTGCTATCTCTGCGGCGTGGTCTCGTCTTGGTGTGTAGCACATCTAATCTTCTCGTCGTCTAGATCTAACTCCCTTTGCAGACTACAAGTTCGACTTGCTCTACTCCAAGCGTGCCTTCGTTCACTGGTACGTCGGTGAA
Organism: Trametes cubensis; assembly: GCA_029747595.1. Lineage (NCBI taxonomy): Eukaryota > Fungi > Basidiomycota > Agaricomycetes > Polyporales > Polyporaceae > Trametes > Trametes cubensis. The sequence continues at coordinate 95,449 of JAPEVG010000036.1, forward strand.
GGTATGGAGGAGGTACGTGGTGATCCCGTTTTCTACGGAAAGTGTCTCACACGCCTATTTGCAGGGTGAGTTCTCCGAGGCTCGCGAGGATCTCGCGGCGCTTGAGCGCGACTACCAGGAGGTCGGCACCGACTCTGGCGACGTCGAGGAGGAGACTGGGGAGTACTAGATGCTTTCGAACGTAACGTGATGTGCAATGCTTTCCTTCATCTTATAGCCTATCTACTCAGCGGTCAACAGTCGCCCTAAGTTTGGCTACAATACCAAGTTGATTACGGTGCTATCCTGTGTATTCGTGCTGAAATATGATTTGTGCTCGTTAACGCGTCTCCTTATGCCGGCCTTTCGCACTCGCCATCGAGGTCCTTGAAGACTTCAGGTGCCAACGCAATGAACAGCTATTGTTATGCAGTTTTGGTTGATCTCATCCGTGACAGCATAGTGAGCTGCTTGTCGCGGGCGCTAATCGCTAAGTCTAGAGCTTTCTTTGTCTGTTGAAGTTTGAACACCCTCAAGGCTCAAGCACACTGACTGCTTTCCCTGAGCCACTCCAGTCATCGCCAATGATGCCCACCCACAAACCAACATACGAGCCTCTCGACCCCTTTGACCAACCGCTACCTCAAGCTATCGTAGACTTCGCGAAGTACAAACCACTGCCATATCCGGCATGCAGTGCGGCGGCAGACGACTACTTCGCCGTGTGGAGGGTCCGGACCCAAGATCTGCTTGGGGCGTGTGGTCGCTGGAGTATCATCACAGGCGAGGACAGTTGTCCAACCATCGCCGAGGACATGTCCGCAGAAGAGAAGGCGCGCACGAAACGGCGCATCGACCGCTGGAAGCAACGCGACCGCGAGGCCCGATTCCTCATCCTCCAGAAGCTCGCAGACGGCTACGTCCCCGAGTCCGCGCACTGCGCCACGGCGAAAGAACTCTGGGACCGAATCCTGGAGGACCATAGTTCAATGTCGGGCTCGACGAGGGTGTTCCGCATCTACAAACGCATGATCGACCGCGCACGGCATTGTCCTCCGGACATGTCCCTCGTGAAGCGGGTCACGAAGTACATGGAAGACAACGCGGCGCTGCGGGAGCTCGGAGGAGGGATGGACGACGCCACCCTCGCGTTGATGGCGCTGACTTCGTTCCCAACGGACGACGAAGTAGTCCGGATTAAGATCAACTCGCTGGATAAGGAGGATACGACAGACAATGAGAATGGGCAGGCGTTTTCTACGAAGAAGGTCATGCAAATGGCTGCAGAGTTGGACGCCCTGCACTCTATGTGGCCTCGTCGAGGGTGAGCGTAGCCGATACCCGAGTTCCGCTCGGGATAGCCTGGGATAGGTAAGCCCTCGTGCCAAGTAGTCAACGCTTTTGATGGATGCGTATTGATCCTTTGTTGTATAGGTCATTTCGTGCACCGGTCTCAAAGGCCTACGTGGAATGTGGATAAGACATTCGTGGAGAGTTGAGGGGACGGGGGCCAGACGTGACTTCTTCTCCACTACCAAATCTTTGTTGTATAGCAGGATGTTTTGTAGGGAATCTTCGACTATGCTAAAGTAAACTAAGATAGTTTCCTAGTGCTGACCCACGATGTAGCTCACGCTAGCCACGGCTTGGGTTCGCGCATGATCTAGGTCGGGTTCACTCTGAGACTCTCGTGTGTGGCGATCAAAGGTGTGCAAGGATTAATTGTGTACACAACCTGGATTCTTGTGACCATATATGCTATGAATGTTATGGCGCGTGTGGCTGTTGTTTAACACTGGCAGGCGCGGCCAGTTGATAGAACGCGCGGCAGTGGCACTGCCGCCGTCAGAAGAAGTTCAGGTTGGTACCATTACGACGTCCACTTACACCTTGCCGTCGGACACATAATCCACAAGCCCGCAGTCAGTAGCTCTAGTGCACGTACATCGGGGAAGAGCATTGATCCGCATCGATGCCCGACAAAACCAACTTCGTTCCCGTTCATGGGAACTACCACGGGTGAGAGTCGAGCTCGCTCGACGTTTCAAATGCATGGGCTAGCTGGATAACATCGCCGGTCACTCACACCTGGTGATATAGGTACTATTCTAAACGCCCCTCCACACACGACCCTCGGCTTTCCTTGTTGCCAAGCTCGCTCTTCCAGGACAAGCGTGTCTTGGATGTGGGCTGCAACGAGGGCTGGGTGACATGCGAAATAGGTGAGGGTCGTCGAGTTCAACCACACGAACTGCCAACATGCTGACATCTCATGGCGTGCAAGCACAGAGGCTTGGTGCCAAACGCATAGTCGGGGTAGATATTGACGACGCACTCGTCAGGTTAGCTTGGAAGCACCGGCGATCCGTTTGGAGTCAACAGGGACCTCCAGAAAATGTCTCAGGCCGAACACAAGAGGGCGAGGATCCGTCCGCGAGAAGCCGGAAGCGACGGAGGTCATCGTTATCAGCTGAAGACAGCCACCGTCCACAACAAGGCATCCCCGATTACTTCCCAGCTTCTTGCGAGCATATGTTTGGCCCTTTGCTAATTCCAGACGCGGTATCTCAAGACGGCTCGTTCCCGCACAATGTAGCATTCCGTACTGCAGACTGGGTCCACAATGAGATACCAGACGATGCTGAGGGCTATGATGTCGTCCTTGCGTACGTCTATCCCTGTACTGTGTATATTTATCCCCACCACTGACACTATCATATTGTGCAGGTTCTCAATCTCCAAGTGGATCCACCTGAACGGGGGTGACGAAGGGCTATTGAAGTTCTTCCGTCGCGTGTACCAGGTTCTCGGACCTGGGGGTACATTTGTACTTGAAGCCCAGGAATGGGATACGTACGGCAAAGCAAAGCGCATGGATCCGGTACGTTCGTCGATTAACAGGATATCAAGACGACCGCTCATAGCCATGCAGAAACTCAAAGAGAATGCGAAGACCTTGAAACTGCGCCCGGATGACTTTGAACGTATATTGCAAGACATCGGGTTTGGACCAGCTGAGCATCTGGGGGCGGTGGGAGAAGGAGGTAGGCCTTCAAATGGGCGGATTGATTGTTCGCTGACCACGAGGTGTTTCTACAGGGTTCAGACGGCCGGTAGACCTATACACCAAGATATCACGATAGATTCAGATTCCTCTATGTCGTCACTCTACGTTGCATGCGTCTAGTAGGATCTTGCTGGTTAGTCGGTTTCGATCGTGACTTCTATGCCGTTCTCCACTGGTTTCATAGTGACTCTGAAACGTCGGAAGATGAGTAGCTTCTGCGTACAGCTCAGTTGATACACATACCTGGAAAGGTTCGGGACGATGTAGTCGGGCTTTGCCTCCTCTACCTGCTCGCGCGTATGGGAAGTGATCAATGCGAGGGTTTTGCAGCCTGCAGCACGCCCGCTGCGAACGCCCGCTGGCGCATCCTCAACAACCAAACAGCGCGCAGGGTCAACGCCGCAGCGCTTGGCTCCGAGCAAGTACGGGTCCGGCCTGGACATACGTCAATAGGGTGGTGTAGGCAGGAGGCGTTTCGGACGTACTCAGGCTTGCCCTTCTCTACGTCTTCCGATACAACGAAGACTTCGGGAACAGGGATTCCAGCCGCCTTGAGAGCAGCGCTCGCATAATTCTTGGTAGCCGAGGTACAGATTGCCCATCGCGGCGTGGGGAGCTTGGCGTAGGGGCCAATCTATCTCCAATGTTAGCATTATATGCGGGACATGGTAAGGAGTATCGACCTTACCTCCTTCATGATCTCGGCGACCCCGGGCAATGCAACGATGCCGTGGCGTCCGTTCTTTTTGGATTCGGCGACTATGGCATCCTCGAAACGACTGGCTTCCCGCTGAATGCCTGGTCAGCGTCCATTCTATATCGATCGAGTGCTAGATTTACCTCGAGTTCATCTGGGTCGGTGATGCCGCAGTGGAGTCTCAAGTTCTCCACCGTACGGACGCCATGCGAAGCTGGGACAGAGCATATAGGCCTTCAGTTTCAACAAGACGTGATCAGTAACCTTGGGACTTACAACTGAGCACCTGGGTCACATCCAGCCCAGGGTACTTCTCTGCAAACAGTTCCCAGGCACCTACGACACCATCGGTCGAATCGACCAAGGTGCCGTCCATGTCGAATAGACTGTCTTCCGAAGCTTCTGGTCAGCGCAATTCAAGGCGACATAGAGGTTGATCAATACTACTTGCATGACATCGAACTGGAGCTTCACAGTAGGCATGGTATGAAGAGCAAGAATTATGGACGAGTGGTACAGACAGAGAGCGGAATGATCCTCTACTAAACTGAAGTCGAGCAGCCACTGACCGGACTTTCCTCGCCGATGACTCGGAGGAATCAATCACGGAGCGCCGGGCCGAGCGTAAGTAAAGTCAAGGCTGTCAAGCAGGGCCTCGGGTTGGTGCACTGGCATGCAACATGAAGGGGCTGATGAACGGTACAAGCATTTGAGAATATAGATGCGTATATACACCTGCTGTAGTCGAGTGAGTTGCACCATGGTCATATTGTGGTCGACGTACATCAATTCAAGACGCTGCGCTGTTTGGATCGGAAGCCGTTGCCAAACAGCGCCTCCAGATTCGGACATATGCTTCTTGGTCTTATCCCATTCTCGACTCTGCTACGGCGTAACGGCCTCCCCTCACCCTGGTGCCTGTATCGTTACTGTGCTAGAGGCGTAACCTGGGCAGCCCGCAGAAACCGCAATGCCCCCCAGACGACGTCCGCAATTCACCCAAGAGAGCATCGACCAACAGCTTCAGCAGATCCATCTACTCGACCAAGCGTCTTCGTCTGAGAATCTCGAGCAACTTGGGCCTATAATCAAGCAGATACACGCAAATAGGCAGCAAGAGGCATACCTTCGCACCCTCCAAGCTTTGATAGAGTCGAAGGACGCCGAGATTGAGTCAATATGCGGGGATAACTACCAAGAGTTCATCAGCTCCGTCTCGACGCTGTTCTCGATAAAGTCGTATACAACAAATCTCCGCGAGAAGATCACCACGCTGGACGCGAGTGTCTCTCAGGTTGGCAAGAGCCTTGTCGAGAAGAAGAAGGCACTGTTGCAGACTAAGAAGACTGCAGCCAATCTCGACGAGGCGATCGACGGCCTGCAGGCATGCTTGCGAGTCCTGGACGTGGTGAACAGGGTGGGGGAGATGATCAAGGAGGGAAAGTACTGGAGTGCGCTGCGGGTCCGTACTTCCACCCCCTGTGCGGTACTGTTCAAATCTGTAGCGTTGAATATATTCACTTGCAGTCTCTTGAGGACATCGAGAGCATGCCTCCCACGTCGCTATCGACAACACCTTTGTTTCAACATGTGCTATCTTCCCTACCCTCACTGAGAACCCAAATCAAGGATGCCGTCACCGCCTCGATGAAGCAATGGCTCCTGGATATCCGAAATGTCAGCGCACAGATCGGTCAGCTCGCACTGGACGCCATGGACCTTCGTACGCGACGATGGCGTAGTCGGCGTGAGAAGGATGCTATGCTCAAAAGTAGCCGTGTCGGTAGCGCAGTCGAGGTGATCTCGTACGAGAAAACCGAATGTATGCCCGTCATGTCTACTGGTTTAGCCTCATCTCACCTATGTGAACAACTTGGCAGACAACGTGCTGGACAATGACCAACTCAAGGTCGACTTCAAGCCGCTGTACGAATGTATACACATATACACAGCACTGGATTCGTTGGACGAGATACGACGCTCATACCAGGCTGACCGCAAGGTTCGTTGCTTCACAACGTCTCCCGGCATATAGTTGCTGATCTCAAGACCTAGGCACAATCCGACCTCATCATACCGGAGCCACTACCTCTGTCATCTCTCCCGTCAATCGCACAAGAGATTGTGGGCTACTTCATTGTCGAAAACCACGTGCTGAACACCACAGGAAGCTTCCGCTCGGAGCGTGAAGTTGAGGACCTCTGGGAAGCGCTCATCAACCGGCTTAGCAAGGCGGTTGAAGACGTATTGAGGAATGAGAAGGACCCAGATACATTCCTGAAAGTGAAAGAGGCGCTGCTAGGTGCTGTGATGACGCTTGAGGTATTCTTATTTGACAATAGCAGCGTATGAACCTACTGACGTGCCATGAACAGTCGTACTCGTACTCAACGGGCAGCATACATTCACTCATCCTACGCCTCTTCGAGAAGTACGCCAACATTCTGGAAATCAAGTTCGGCAAACGGTTTGAGAGTGTATGTTTGGACTCATGGCCGCATTCCATAAGGCATACTAACGTGTGTATAGATCGTGGCCCAAGATGACTTCCAGCCGATGTACGTCGAGAAAACGAGCGAGAAGGACGAGGTTCTAGACACTGTCTGGCTTACACGGGAGCAACGGGAGCAGCTCATTCGGTCAGTCTTGCTAACACACCCTGACTTGAACCGTATCTAGCGAACTGACCGTTAATAGGAGCCCTGCACCTCTGAATCTGCCGTGGTCACAGGGATTCTACCTCTGTTGTCAGGATGTGAGTACCCAAGGTTGGTACAGTCACCGTGGCGCTTATAATGCTTCGCAGATAAGGAGCTTCGTACACAACTTCTACCAGTTCATCGAGGGAGTCTCGCAGCATCATCGCAACATTGACGATCTTCTCAGCAAAGTGAGGTGTTCCCTTCTCTGGCGGCTCAATTGATTGACGAAGTGCCTGACGCTGCTTCGGAATCACAGTCCCTGGACGCTATCCTCATGACATACATCAGCGAGTCTATAGCGAAGCGTGCACAGAGCACTAGCAACCTCTCGCAGCTCGCTCAAATCATCACGAACCTCGAACATTTCGAGATCTCGTGCGCCGAGCTGGAGCGGTCGCTCACTAACATTCGGTCTGTCCTACCCCGGATCTCTCCCTACCCATTTCTGACAAGGTGGTGGACAGCTCTTCCCAGCGTGGCGGCACGATCCGCGTCAAGGCCGCCGCATCTTTCGCGGCGACCCGGACGAAGGCGATTGCACGGCTGACGGAGGTGATCAGCTCCAAGCTGGACGACTACCCCGGCCTGTCCGAGTACGACTGGACGCCCAAGACGCGCCAGGACATGCCGAGCGGGTACCTCTACGACCTCGTCAACTGGCTCACGACCGTCGTCGACTCGCTCGCGCTCAAGGACGCGTACAAAGAGGAGGCGTACCGCGGCGCGGTCGGCTACCTCGCCAGCTGCTTCATGGTGCGTACAATCGATGCGCTGCTCTGCATCTGACGCCGCGTCTGAGATGCTGAACGGTCGCGGACACAGGACTTCCTTACGGGGCGAGACATCCCGATGTTGAACGAGAACGCGGTCGCGAACCTCATCATGGACGTCGACTTCCTCGACGAAGAGTTCAAGCGGAGCGGACACTCCTACAGCGCCGCGTTCACCGAGTTGCGCTCCGTAAGTCCCCTCCCTCCGACTTCCCACCGTGATCTGGACTGATGAGGCGGATCGTCGCTCCCCCTTCAGACCGCGTCCGTGGTCATGTCTGACGCGGTGAACGCGTACCTCGTCGCATCGATCCGTCAGACGTCATACGCTACCGTGAAGCCCAAACGACTCCAGGCATTGCTGGAAAAGCTCGCGAGATACGGGCTGGAATGTCGAGACGCGCCGTCCCGCGAGCGGGGCGAGAAACGCAGGAAAGAGGCCGAAGCTGTTGGACGGCTGTTCCCCGGCGAGAACCGCTGAAGGAGAGGCACCCGTCTTGCGTGGGCCGCTGGCGTTTGTGCACATACCCCATCGTAATCGTAAATTATACCAGTGTATATGCTTTCTCTAGGCAGGAGAGCATTTTGAAGGCCTCCGAGGGCACATCCGTACAAAGGACGTACGATAAAGTGAAAGAAATGAACTCCGAGTTATGTTATATGGCACAGGAAGGGGGAGAATCAGGGCGAGAAGGCGGAACAGACTACTTGCGCGGACAGCTGAGCAGAAAAACGAGGTAACCAGCGAAACCCTCTTCGATATCGTATCGTAAGGATCATGAAACGTAAACGTTGGTGACGTTGAAGAAGGACCCATAAGCAACGTGAGGGGGAATATCGTTTACACCCGTCGCTTAATGTTGGCGCTCAGCCACTCGAGACCCTCGTACAAACCGTCTCCACTCGTCGCGCATGCCGCCTACGAGATCAAAGTGAGCACAAGATTGAGTTAAAATGCACGCGACAATGCTGACCTGGATGAACCACGTCCTCTGCCGGAGACCGTGAAGGCCGAGCTTGTCGGTGATCTCAGCAGCGTTCATAGCGTTGGGAAGATCCTGCTTGTTGGCGAAGACAAGCAGGAGAGCATCGCGGAGCTCGTCCTCGTTGAGCATCCGCTGGAGCTCCTCACGAGCCTCGGAGATACGTTCCCGATCGTTGGAGTCGACGACGAAGATGATACCCTGCGTGTTCTGGAAGTCTGCACAGCGCGGGTCGGAGGGTTAGCGGCGGTGCCGAAGGACACGTCAGAGACGCCGGACACGCACAATGCCTCCAGAGGGGACGGATCTTGTCCTGGCCTCCGACGTCCCAGACGGTGAAGGAGATGTTCTTGTACTCGACGGTCTCCACGTTGAAACCTGCAGAGCGGAGCGGGGTAAGCTGCTCGTGTACGTGTATGCGCTGCGGGGCGGGCGGACTGACCAATCGTCGGGATGGTGGTGACGATCTCGCCCAACTTCAACTTGTACAGGATGGTGGTTTTACCAGCGGCGTCCAGACCGACCTGGGCGGCGAGGTTAGTGCACAGAGCCCGCGGCNGGGGGGACGAAGCGGGACGAACCATCAGTATACCTAGAGGAAACGCGGGTGGGTTAGAAAACCAATTAAGCTACACGTCGCCGCGCTGGCATCGATGGAGCGATACTCACGCATCTCCTTCTTGCCAAAGAGGCCGGAGAGCAGGCGGGAGACAGACAGACCCATGGCTAATGTACGAGGGGAACGCGAAGGGGAAAGAGAAACGACGGGGAGCGGAGAGGACGAGGGAAGAGGAGGAGATGTGAGTGTGACTGCAAGACGCAAGACTCGGCCACGCTCAGCCTCAGCGACCGCACACAGCGCCCGTTTCAATCTCCGCAACGTGGCACTGCGCGTCCCCTTCCGGCTGCCCCGCCCTCCTCTCTCCTCCTCCGCTCGACAATCAAGACACTCTGTCATCCCTCATGGCCATACGACGGTGCTCAATGGCTGTTTCTGCATATTCATACAGCTACTATTACATACACTACATTCAACAAGGGCACGCTAAAACCGAAACCACTCTTTGATCGCTGCATTCAAACCTCGCGCTCGGCCTCAACCATCTTCACCCAAAGACCACCCTATTGAAAGCACGCAGGTCCCATGAGTCGCCGCGTCAACGCTTGACAGAACCCAGGGAAACACTTACATGCACGTAGAGTGTAAGGTGACACTTCGGGATGATCTTCTCTTTGCCCTTCTGCCCCTCGGCGCTCGCCCACTCCGACGGCGGTCGGGCGTCCGGTGGCTGGGCGGATAGGTCAAGCTCGATATGCGAGAAGTTCTGCAGCAGGCGGATGAGGAAGAACGACATCTCGTTGTACGCGAACTGCACGCGCATCCAAGCGTCAGCATGCATTACAAGTCCATAAGCGGCGACGATGACGCACCTGTTGGCCGAGGCAGATGCGGGGTCCCGCGTTGAAGGGCACGAAGATGAACGGGTTCGCGGTGAAGTACTTGTTCAGCCGCTCATCCAACCACCTGTCAGGGTCAAACTCCAAGGCTGATGGCATCACGGTAAGCTGATGCATTCAGCCGCATAGCTGTCGAAGTCACTGACCATCGGGGCCCCAGTAATCCTTCCGGCGATGCATCAGGAAAACAGAATAGGAGATACTGCAGCGCGTCAGCTGTGTGTGCTCCAAGCGAGGCTGATGTAGAAACGTACGCAGTGCGTTCAGGAATGAAAACGCGAGGACCATTAGGGTCTGGGTTGGGCAACGTCGTATCACGGTTTGCCACCCTGGCAACATACATGAGTATCGATTTCATGTCAATACTAACAAACGCAGGCTTACCTGACATTGAACGGTCTGATTCGACATGAGTGCAATGTAAGCTCACACGCAACACCACTGCAAGCAAGCAACCTACACGGCAGGATACAAACGTAGCGTTTCTAAGGAACGAATCGTCAGTGCGTCGATTTTGCAACATCATGGGCTAGATTAGACCAACCGTTGATAACAGCCCTCAGATACTTCATGCCCCTGATGTCTTCAAACGTAGGCATTTGCGTCGGACCAACCTTCTCGAGTACCTCAGCCCGGAGCCGCTTGAAGACTTCGGGGTAGAGGCTCATGAGGTACACAGCATAGGTCAATGTGGCCGCCGTCTATGAGATGTCTCGGCTGGCGATTACTCCACAGATATAGGAGGGCACACACCGTATCTCTACCAGCAATGAGGATATTCAGTGTCTCATCGTGCAAGACAACCGGATCTGGCGCGCTGACATCAGCCAGGCGAATCTGGAGCGATGCAAAACCGCACACACCGTCTGTGATCTTGACAAGATGATCCAACAACGTCTCGTCCTCGTCTTCTTCCCCTTCCTTGGCTTCAATGGCACCCTGGCCCTTCGCCGCGCGGTTCTTCGCGATCGCCTCTTCCAGGATCGGCTGCAAGAACGCGTCGACGACGCGCATGTGCTCCGCGGAGTCGTCCTTAAATAGCTCGCGGAGGTGCCAGACCCAGCCCGTGCGCGAGCGGATGGAGACGACGTGCTGCGCGCCAGCGAACGCGGTCGCGAAACGCTCCGCGACGCTCGACTCCCGCGCGCCGTGGCCTGGCGCGACCGCGTCGTTGTAGGCGTACGGGAGGTCGCTGTCCAGGCTGTGCACGCACTTGCCGAAGAGGAACTCGGTTGCGCTGTCGAGGGTGAAGCGCGAGATGGCGTCCTTGAAGGGCCCGAAGGTGGTGCGTTAGTATGCAGTGCAGTTATCTGCGAACCCATGAGCAGCGGGCACATACCTGGAAGTCGACGGCATGGCCGCCCCTGAAGCGCTCTTTCATTTTCTTGATCGCGAGTTCTGTACGCGCTATGCTGAGGGATGCCATACACATCCTGCATGAATGGAACGTACCTGAGTGTCTGTCGAAGAGCTCGAAGTGGGAGATACGGTCGCGAGAGAAGTACGGTCTGGTCATCTGGCGGTGGAACCTAAGGGCAATGTTTGGATCTACATTCCCTGAAGATGGCCTGAGCTAACTCACTTCCACAAATCACCTAGAAGAGCGTGTCAGTGGTGGAGATAGAGGTGGTCTGTCGCAAAGACGCACCGTCTGCATTGAACACGCCTGTACCGAGAACACTGTTCATTGTGTCGCGGAATACCTCCCCTGTTGCGGGTGAGTAGTGGACTCACAGAGTGTGGCNCGCAAATGAGTCACACCTTTCTCATAGTCTGAGAATTCCGTAGCGAGTACAGTCTTGTCAAAGTACGCTCAGCTTACGCGCGTAGTCATCATGGGTAGCTGGAGGGCGACAGACTTACTTTGACAACATTCGCGTCGGTCGTGACATAGAAAGTCTCCCAGAAGAGAGAAACGCTATGCAAATGACCGAGCTCGTCAATTCTGTCCCAAAAGCCCTCGCCTAAGTGGTCCAAGTGGGTGGTTAGGACGATCCAAAGTATCTCATGATCGAGAGGGGTCTCACCGAGGTATCCGTTTTGGAAGCGCTCCAGGAAGTGGTTGAGCAAGTCAACGTTCCCAAACCGTTGTCCGTCCCAATGCGGGGGCAGGACCGCGCCCATCTGTGCAGCCGCTCGCCGGACGCGCCATTTGCGAAGCTGGATGCGCGATATGTATACGACCGGGACGCTCAGGATCTCCAGTAACAGGACTGCGAGTTTAGGGAGTTGGAAGTCGAAGAGAACGCGCAGGAGTCGCGAAGCGAGCGAGACGACTAAGGCGGGAATAAGATTGACCGCAAGGCGGCGCATTATGAAGGGTAAGCCCGGAGGGAGCATCCTCCTTGTAGCCCGCATGTCGGTGATGAGGTGACAAGAGTGAGAAGAAGAGCAACAGAAAGTGCGTTCGGCGACCTCAGGGGTCTAAGACGGAAGAGGTGTTTGAGACGTGATACACAACCTTATAGGTGATTGGGCTTATGCCAGTGGATATAAGGGAAGATGGATACCGCTTGCGGCCTGAAGGGAAGGTTTGCGTACGCCACGGCAGCTGGCTTTAATACATTGCGGAGAGAGATTCAGCAAACGCGATTCATATGACAATTGAATCCCGCGAGGCCACGACTCCTGCGAACCTTGAGACCGTCGATCTAGCCTTGCCAAATCTGGAGATGGGTTCGGTCAGATGCTTCGATGACCGTGCTCCTCCGCGAGACGGTGTGGGGAGGGTTAGGGGCCATCTGATCGCCCTCTCCACCCATCATTTGTCGTAAAAGCCTTGGTGTGTCGTCCCGGATACTGTCTGCTGCGCCTTGATTGGCCCACCGCTCCTATCGTCGGCATTCTCGTGAGGGCCTCAATTACTAACACCATTCACTCGGAAGCAAACAAGGTCGCCGTTCTTCCGATGGGATTAAAATTTAACGTTGTGGATTCACATGTCTCGTCTACTTGGCCCGGGTGCGAAGTCCATGGAGATCCTCAGATGTTTAGTGTATTGCGCTCCCGAATGGCATCTTCACCTACCTTGACTCCCAACTTCAATATGATGGGAGGCCAACAATCTATCTCTGCCGCCTATGTCCGTGGGTGATTCAAGCACAAGCGTATCATTCGAGTGGGGTGTACAAATCATAAATTAGCTGGACAGGCACTTGATCAAGCACAGGCGTCAAGCATCCCGTTCTGCTTCGGTCATCTTGACCCATAAGCCTCCCTACAACATCGAACAGTTCAGTCTGACCGCCATAGCAGCGAAATAATCAAGCCCATGGAATGTGGACGCACCTCCAGGTACAAAGTAAGCAAGCATCGCGGGATGATCTTCTCAACACCCTTTTGACCTTCGGCCCCAGCCCATTCCGGAGGCGGACGAGATTCTGGCGGCTGCGCGGATAGATCAAGCTGCACATCGGAGAAGTTCTGTAGCAGCCGGATGAGGAAGAACGAGATTTCGTTGTACGCGAACTGCTGTCCCAAGCAGATACGCGGGCCGGCGTTGAAGGGAAGGAAGATGAACGGGTTGGCGGCGAAGTGTTTGTTCAGTCGTTCATCTAGCCAACGGTCGGGGTCGAACGACAGAGCTAATGGCAATTTGGGTTACGACGTTCTGCACTTTTGACGCATTGGTATGACTTACCGTCCGGGCCCCAATAATCCTTCCGCCGATGCAACATGAATACGGAGTATGCCACCCTACGCAGCCCCGAGGTTAGCCTGTCTGTGACCTGGTGCGGACTAAGCATTGTGCACGTACGGTGTGTTGGCAGGAACAAATATGGGCGGACCGGCGGCATTCTTGGGGTTGGGTACCGTTGTGTCCTGTGTTGCGACGCTGCAGAGATTCGTTCAATGACATGCTGGCACTGGCATCCGGCACGCTTTACTTGACTCACCGCACATTGAAAGGGCTGGAATAACGATCCAATGTCAGCACCCGATGGAAAAGGTCATTGACCGAATGGTGACTCACACGACTGGGTAGAGCCTCAAAGTTTCTGCAGGACACCCGTCAGCACGATCGCCATACATGCGAGCCATCGAGGAAACACTCGCCATTAATCACCGCCCTGAGGTACTTCATTTTCTTCACTCCGTCAAACGTAGGCATCTCATTCGTGCCGAACGTCTCCAGAACCTCCTGCCGTAGTCGCTTGAAGACGTGGGGATTCAGACACATCAGATACACAATGAAGGCCAGCGTCGATGCTGTCTGCAAGAGATACGTCTGAGTCAATAACAACGGACAGGACACAGTTCGTGCGAAGCGTACGGTATCTCTTCCCGCGATGAGGATGTTCAGTGTCTCATCGTGCAGTAAGACGGGATCTGTGGTAGGAAACATACATCACTACACGACCACCGGTAGAGTCAGCCATGGTAGCATTGCTTACCGTCAGTGAGCTGGACGAGATGGTCGAGAAGGGTATCACGCTCCTCTTCTGCGGCTTCCTTGTCCTGAGATTGAGCAACCCGACGCTTTGCGATAGCCTCGTTCAAAATCGGTTGCAAAAACTCGTCGATGACGCGCATGTGCTCCGCCGACCGATCGTGGAAGAGCTCCTTCAATTGCCAGACCCAGCCCAAGCGCAGCCGCATCGCGAGGACACGCTGCACGCCCAAGATCGCCTCCGAGAATTGGGCAGCAGCGTCAGATGGGAAGAAAGGCTGTGCAGTGGTGGGGTCGATATGCGAATGCGGCAGTGGCAGTGGGCTCTTGAGACTATGAACGCATGCTCCGAAAAGGAATTCGGTTGCGCTGTCGAGGGTGAACCGCTGGATCAGGTCCTATGACAGTATGTCAGTGGGCACGCGTCGTTTGGTAACTACAAGTGCTGTGTACCTGGAAGTCGACGGCGTGTCCAGATCGGAGACGCTCCTTCATCTTTCGGATGGCTGTGTCTGCACACCAAAGATCAGCTACCAGTAAGCTTCGATGAAAGAAGTGAAACAACTAACGTACCCGCATGTACATCGAACAGCGCGAAGTGAGAGATCCGATCACGCGAGAAGTACGGTCTAGTCATTGAACGATGGAATCTGCCGCAGATTATGTTAAGCGATGTGGAGGATGCTGTGATTGCCCGCGTACATACTTCCACAAGTCACCTACAGATCGGGAGTGAGCCATTGCTGGACGTATAATTGACATAGATGACCCACCATCGGCATTGAAAACGCCGGTACCAAGTACTGAGTTGAGCATCTCGCGGTAGGTAGCCCCTAGGAGCCGTCCAACTATTAGCATGATTGGGACCGTCAAGTCTCATGGATCCCTCGCACCCTTCTCGAAATGTGCGAAGTCGGTCGCTAGCATTGCCTGCCGGAAAGCCCATTAGCAATCTGCCCGGGTGAACGAGAGCGCCACTAAGCGACGAACCTTTAGGACGTTCGCGTCGTCCGTCATGTACATCCAGTTCCAAAGGATCTCGATTGAGTGCAGATGACCATTTGCGTCGACCTTATCCCAGAGGCCTTCGCCTACCACGCATGATGATGTCAATGGTATGGACAACTGCTTCAAAGTGAAAGCACCTACCCATGTAGCCATTCTTGAACTTCTCGAGACCTTCTAGCAGGAGGTCCCGATTGCCGAGCAGCTTGCCTTCCAAACGGGGCGGGAGCACAGCACCAGCCTGTTCAGCCGCCCGCTGAGCGCGTGCTTTTCGGTACAATATACGTATTGCATATGTGCCTGGTACGCTCAGAAGCGTGATCAGTACCAGGACGAGTCGGACGCCCGGGAATTCAAGCTGTAGGTTTTCCACCAGTAAGTGGAGAAGCAGCCAAACCGTAGAGGCCGATACGAGGATGGTCAACGAGTGCCGCAACACGAACGGCAGCCCTGGGGCTGCTCGGGGCATCGTGCTTGAGAGTCGAAAGTAGGATGTTGCAGAATGTGATTCCAGGAACATGATCAAAGCTGTATGCTTATAAGAGGCAAAATCCAGCCTGCGCAGGGATCCGGATTCACCCGGTTCTCTCAGCTGGTCTTGCATCGCCGTCCGCTATAGCGACAACACCTCGTGAGCCTCTTGCGATGCATCGGCACCCCTGACGGGCGGGCCAATACGTCATCTCGTGAAACATGTCGCCCTGACGGACATACCGCATACTTGGCAGTAGATAACTATACGATCACGACAGTATTGAGCGACCGTGTAAATCACTACCAATCGTGCGTCCGTTTCATTCGAGCCAAGTACAAGTCAGGACAGTGTGCATTCTGACTGGCTATGCAGGCCACGCTGCAAGTTGCGACGCGTGGGCCTCCGCGCACGAACCTCATAGGTGGCCGATACTTAACCCTTGAGTTAAACTAAACGTCTGTCGAGTTATTTGGGCTGCTTGGAGTGTCTTGGCTTCCGATCGCATTCACAATTGAGCCACCAATCATCGGTATATTGATGCTTGGGGTTAGTAATCAAGCATCCCTTCCCGCTTCAGTCATTCTGACCCATAGACCCCCCTGCAAAGTAGAGTATATAGCTCAGGATGGACCTCATCACGGTGTACAGGTGCCCACGCACCTCCAGGTACAAAGTAAGCAGGCATCGCGGCATGATCTTCTCGACACCCTTTTGACCTTCGGCCCCAGCCCATTCCGGAGGCGGACGAGATTCTAGCGGCTGCGCAGACAAATCAAGCTGCACGTCGGAGAAGCTCTGCAGCAGTCGGATGAGGAAGAACGAAATCTCGTTGTACGCGAACTGCTGTCCCAAGCAGATGCGTGGTCCTGCGTTGAAGGGAAGGAAGATGAACGGATTCGTGGCGAAGTATTTGTTCAAGCGTTCGTCCAGCCACCGGTCGGGGTCAAATGAGAGTGCTGGCATTGACCGGGGCGGTCGGCAAGATGTTAGCTGAGAATTGTTCAGCATTGTCGGGACGACATACCATCTGGGCCCCAATAGTCTTTTCGCCGATGCAGCATGAAGACAGAGTACGCTACCCTACACAATCCGGAAGGAAACGATTCGACGTCCGTGAATGAAGCGGACGAACTTTGCAGTATACGTACGGAGTGTTAGCAGGAACGAACACAGGAGGAGCAGCGGTATCCTTGGGATTGGGGAGGGTCGTATCCTGTGTTGCAACGCTAGAGAGGTTCGGTCAAAACTGCCCTTGCTCGTGCTACACGGTAGGCGTAACTCGACTAACCGTAGATTGAAGGGTCTGAGATCACGAAAATATCAGTACCGAGTGGAGATTACTCCCTGGAGAACCACCTACACGACTGGGTAGAGCCTGAGAGTTTCTGGAGGATACTTGTCAGCGCAACCACACTACGCGCAACGCATCGAAAGGGCAATTACCGTTGATCACTGCTCTGAGGTACTTCATCTTCTTCACGCCATCAAATGTAGGCATCTCGGTAGGGTTGAATGTCTCCAGGACTTCCCGCCGCAGTCGTTCGAACACGCAAGGATTCAGACACATCATGTATACAATGAAAGTCAACGTCGACGCTGTCTGAAAGTGAGGCGGCTCTCAGTCATCATTAAGAAACATAGTAAGATGCATGAACATACAGTGTCTCTGCCGGCGATGAGGATGTTCAGTGTCTCATCGTGTAGCAGAATTGGGTCTGTGATGGGAGAGGTGCATCACTTAACCGCCAATAGAGAGTCGGCATAACATCGCAATGCCCCTTACCGTCGGTGAGCCGGACCAGGTGATCTAGCAACGTTCCGTGATCTTCGTCCGTCACCTCCTTCCCGTCCTCTTGGGAAGCACGACGCTTCGTAATAGCGTCCTCCAGAATGGGCTGCATGAACTCGTCGATGACGCGCATATAGTCCGCTGACCGATCTTGAAAGAACTCCCCCAGGTGCCAGACACTGCCCAGGCGCAGGCGCGTCGCCAGGACGCGCTGTGCACCCATGATAGCCTCCGAGAACCGCGCGTCGGGGTCAGATAGGTGAGCAGACTGCAGTACTGCGGCAGGATGGTCGTGCGAGCGCGGTAGGGGCAATGGGCTCTTGAGGCTGTGAACACAAGTTCCCAATAGATATTCGGTCGCGCTGTCAAGGGTGAATCGCTGAACGAGATCCTAATACAGCCTCTGAGCAATCTGTAATGATCTTAGAACGGGGGAGCTACTTGCCTGGAAGTCTACAGCGTGTCCCGCTCGGAGACGCTCTTTCATCCTGCCTATGGCTGTGTCTGGCCGTTGAAGGTCACCGGCAAGGTCGTACAACTTCTTGCAATATCACTGACATACCAGCATGCCTATCAAACAGCGCGAAATGGGAAATTCGGTCGCGTGAGAAATACGGCCTAGTCATAGAACGATGGAATCTGCGGCGAATCGAGCTGAGTGACGTGAGCGAAGCTTTACAATATATCTGTGCATACTTCCATAGTTCCCCTGCAGATATGCGGCGAGCGATGTGAAGTCTGCCCGTGTAGCAGATACGATTGACATACCATCAACATTGAAGACGCCGGACCCAAATACAGAGTGCAACATCTCGCGGTACGTTGCCCCTGTGCATGAATAGGTATCAGCACCACCTACATACCGCAGGCATTCACTATACCCTTTTCGAAATGGGCAAAGTTGGTTGATAGGATCGCCTAACCCAATTCCGTAAGCATTTCTCTGAGTGAAAATGCACGCCCAGTTGTGACGCACCTTCAATACGTTCGCGTCGTCCGTCATGTACATGCGATTCCAAAAGATTTCGAGGGAATGCAGATGACCAAGCGCGCCGACCTTGTCCCAGAGGCCCTCGCCTGCGACACAGCACTATGAGAGATGAACATGACCTTTACAAGCATGAAAACTTACCCATGTAACCATTCTTGAACTTCTCGAGCCTTTCTTGCAAGAGATCTCGATTGCCAAGTAGCTTACCCTCCAAGCGCGGCGGGAGCACGGCACCCGCCCGTTCGGCCGCGCGCCGAGCGCGTGCATTGCTCTGTATGATACGGATAGCGTGTATACCGGGTATGCTCAGAAGCGTGATCAGTACAAGGACGGCATGCACGCCCCGGAATCTAACGTGCAAGCTTTCAACTACCAGAAAGCGGAGAAGAGCCCAGACCACCGTGGCTGGCACGAGAGCAGTCAGCGAATGCCGTAGCAAGAACTGCAGCCCTGGGTGAGCTCGGGGCATCTTGCTTGTCACTCTCGAATGTGGAGAGTATTGTGTGGGAGGTTGCGAGTAGAGCTCCAGGACCAGAGCCGAGCCTGTATATAGCCTTTGACCGGAACCATCCGGTTCTCACACTATCGCCATCATATAGGGGAATGGCAGCTGTTCATTAAGCCAACTTCCTTGATGCAGAACATGCACTGTGGGTCCGCCGGTCAGCGAGCCTCGCCGGACGTTTCGACCTAATGGACGTACCGCTTGATACCAAGCAGGTGGCCGTAGGCTTGGAGGACTTCACCAACTTCAGGTATCACTTACCAAAGACCAGGGGGTTCGAACACTGGAGAGGCTGGGGTTACCAAAAATGTGCAATACAACGATTACCGATACAAATCAGGCCGCAACGAGTGCGTGCAACGCGTAGACCTCCTTGCGGACCTTGTAGTAAATGTCCGACACAGAGCCCTCGAGCTCTANCCCGACCCCGTGCCGTCTTCCTGACGGCCACGGAGTCCTCTAGCGAATCCGCGCTCGCGCCCCTCCGCGCCGCAGCGCCGCAGATGAGGACACCCTCGCCGACAAGCTCGGCCTGGATGCCGACTTGCGCGAGCCGCGCCTTGAGGGCGGTCAGCTTCAGCTCGCCTATCATCGTGGACTGGGGCAAGATCTGCGTGGGACGCGAACCAAGTATGTGTGCGCGAGCGGGCAGCTGCCGTGCGGTCGACTGGCTCTGTAGGGAGGCTGTGGACACAGGCTCGAGCACGGGGATCGTAGAGGTGGCAAGACTGGAGATGCGGCCAGCAACATATCCCACTTCGTTATCCTCAAACTAGGCCCGCAGTGCGTCAGACGTGGAGAGTGACGCGAACTTTTGTACGACTTACCCGAGACATCTTGATGGAGGCCAGTAGCTCGTCGCTTAGCGAAATCGAGAAGCTGTTGGTTTGCTGTCCGATTTGGATGGTTTCTCCTTGAGAAGGGGCGTATATCTCTTTTGTCATCGCTCGAATATTGGCACAACTCTCTATGAGAGCGTCCGTTGCTTCTTGTGGCGCGTGGACGAGGATCTGGCAGGAAGAGTTGGAGAACGAGCCAGGCAAAAGAAGGGCAGACGACTCACCATCTTGCGAGGGTTGACTTGTGGGACAATAGTCTTGACAGCACGTCCGTCGTTGAGACCCTCCAGGTCCACAAAGAAAAGTCGGCATGCTAGTTGTACTTCCACTACAGAGGTGACAAACTTAGAAGGCGGTTCTCGAGGTGCTTTCTGTGCATATTGTGAGTATCGGGAAGCCAACAAGACGGTCTTTGTCAAACCTTTGCTTCCTCTTCCTCCTTTCGTCGCCGAGCTTCTTTGGTCTCCTCATTCTCCGCGTCTTCTTCGAGGACTCTTCCTTTCCGCAGCCACATGCCAACGTCAAGAGTCTCGCCATACTCGTCCACTTTTCGCCTCTTCTCCACGTACGGGAACATACGGAAACGCTGAGTTTGCCCATCTGCACTTTTGAAGAACGACGTGGCCTTCGCAACATTGCCTTTGAGATAGATGTCGAATGATATCCGAGTGACACCGTCTTCCGGCTCAACCCCCAGAGCCCACTCAGCGCCATCCGCAGCGCCACCCTCGCCCCGTTTTCGTTTGCTGATCCGAGAAGACACATTTGGGCCCTCGCGCGCTTGCTTGAGGTCGTCTGTGGTGTCCATGAGGTCCTCACCCAGAGTCCGCTCCACCTCGTTCTCCTCATCGGAGTCTGAGCTGTCGTCGCTGTCGGAATCGCTGCTCTGCCCCTCGTCGGCCTCTAGCATACGTTGTGTTCGGGCGAGCGCAGCTTGATGAGCAGCTTCTTTCTCTTTCGCAGCGCGCTCCTTAGCGAGGAACTCCTCCAATTCGGCGCCTTGTAGCGGCACTTTGGAGTGCATCTATGCAGAGTGAGCGACTTGTTGAGGACGCACTTCTCGAAACTGACCTCTAGACGCAATACACCGTCCATCATGATATTGCTCCCAATCTTGCCTCGGTCCCATTTAGCCTCTTCTCGCTGCGAGTTGTTCCATTGGTCGAAGAGTATTCTGCCCAGAGTGCCAGGTTCGCTCCTTCCAGTCAACAGCACGACGTTGTCCGGGATCTCGGCAAATTGCGCGAACAAACTGCGAGACGGACCGTGAGAGAGCGTCGCCGGGACCGCTAGAATAAGCTTCGGGTCTTTGGAGGAATATGTCTGCATTAGGGATTGAGGGTTGGGGAAGAATTCTACATGCCTGCAGACAGTAGATAGTATCAGCGCTGCGTGTTGCCGATGTGACTACCATGTACTCACCGGAAACGCAATGCGAAAGCACCGAGAGCCTCATCATCATTGTCGTCATCTCGTCTCCGCCTATCTCTCCCTCCACGACCCGTCCCATCTTCACCGACGTCCTCCTTGCTGATAGTGCCTCCTAACCATTCCATCATACTTCGGACGAATGTCAACATCTCCCGCCCTGTTCGTGACAGCAGACATATTGGGAACTTCAGACGAGAGTAGTTCCAATGCTGGTCAAGCAAGACAAGTAGTTCAAGGACTCGTGTGCTTGAGTCACAAGGTAACAGTAGGGAGTTGCGGGAGGTGAGGGTAGCAGTGACGCAATCTATTGCCAAATTGTCAGCTACTGAGCTAGCCATCCTTGCAACTACACCATTACCTAGCAAGGCGGCATCTCTGTCCTTCCTCCGTGCCGTCGTGACATTGGCGCGCTCAGCGTCAGTGATGAGTAAATCTGGTCGTGCCAGGCTTTCAAATACGCCTCCACCACCCGAAGACTGTCGCATGAGCACAGTTCCGTCCAAGTGTCGCTCTCGCATGTGGTTCATATCGACTGCATAGAGGATTGTACCCGCTGAAGGGGAACGAATCTTCCAAATTGTGCCTCCCAACGTATGTCCAGCGTTGAACGGAATAATGGTCAAACCCTGACATTTCCCTGACAGCCCGTGAGACGCGGATGCTACTAAGTGGTGGCACTCCTTACCTTGTAGATGGCACGGTTGCGAATATCGGAGGACATTCACTGAGTCGAAGGCATCATGTACTTCTTGGACAGTGGCAACATATTTGCGCTTGCGGGGGTTGGCGGATGGAGGGGGTGAGGGCGAGGTTGGGGAAGGGGAAGGGGACGTTGTACCAGTGGGTGAAGCAGATGGCTCTCCACCAGCAAATTGTGAGGAGCTTGGGGATGGATCCTCGACTTGTTGTTCGTCGCGGATTCCCTCCACATCTTCTGTTGCAGCGATACGCGCCATGGCTTGCACAGGAAGCGTGGTGTATGCCGGCGCAGTGAGCCCCCAGTGAGCATGAGCGTAAGCGTATAACCCAGAGTGCGGCAGGTCTCCATGCGAAAGAAGGACAAGGTCCACCGTAGGAGCAGACCTGAAACCCATGTTACAGAGAATTCACTTCACTAGAAATACCACGCACTCCTTCAAAGCTTCGCAATACTTCTCCCAAGGTGGAGGTGCATCGTCATCTACTCCTTCTGTAGGAGGCTCGGGGCACCAGTCTGGGGAACCACAGTCGAGTAGAATCCGTACGTCGTCAACTTGCAGCAGATAGGCAAGCGGTATTGTGCGTACGGTGCGAGCTGCACCAGATAGTGGAGTGAAAGTGATCATGTTGTGTGACAGGTGTCCCAGTTAGCTTTGCTTTCTAGCACATTATTTCTTGAGAGACCAAGACTCGTATAGTGTCGAGACAATAGGCTAGTAGCGGTGGACTGGACCACAGTTCTGACCAGTGTCCTGCAGCGCAGGAACGCGGAGAGCGCGATATGGCACGTGATCACGCCATTATTTGCTCGTGATTGTCCCTGCTTCGAGCCAAACAAAGCCCTGGTCACCATTGGCATTCCGGATTGACGTAGAGTTGTCCGTTCGAGACGAGTGGGCCTCTATACCTACTGCTTGTTGAGAAACCAGCACTGATCGCTCAGTACCAGACACTCCGTTCTCTGTGCAAATGTCGTGCCAAGATACTGCATAAAGCCGCCGGGTCCTCCTGACCTCATGCGTCATGTCTATGTTGACGCTCGGATATGTTGATTCCGAATGCTTCTCGGACACTGACGCTATGCCCAGGGAGGTATTCATTCTTTCAAACCCCAAGTACGTTCATTTATTTCTACCCGCCTGAAAACAAAATTCCCACAGGTTGACGTCCGCAGCACTATTACAGCAATCGGCATCACAGCGAGTTCGAATTCATTGCGCGACCCAGGACGTTGACGAATTGCGAATGACCCCTACGCGCTCATCCCAAGCTCAGAACCACAAAGCTCATGATTCACGGGTATCCGGTTTCGTCATAATAGCCGTCGAGCCGCTCTGTAAGCATGCTAGCAGACGACCGTTATAACACCTCGCCGGTTGGGCAACCTCAGCCCGTCGGTTGGCTGTTTGATCGCGTACTGCTATCATCCCAACTAGTCTGCTCTAGAGTTGCGATACAGTATGTTTGGCGTTGGCAAAGTCCCCCCTGGATTGCCTTTCCTGGCTCGACGGCTGGTGGTTGGGTTANGCCCCCGCTATAGTCGTGTCGCTACTCTCGCGCCTGCTCCAAGTGTTTCTGTGCATCGAATTACCTAGCTTTATCATCATTCTCGTGGCCGTCCTCGCCGCCCCTTTGTTCTATGTCCTCCGTATCTCCTTGCGCAACTGGCGGATTCGACGGGCTGCCGCCCGCTTGGGAGCCGTCCTTCCACCCCGTTGGGACGGCCAGTCGTTCGCAAATCTGGACCTGCTTCAGCAAATCCTAAGCCGTATCGCCACCGGATACCCCGGTGCGTACTGTCTCGAGTGCTGAGGCGGACGCGAGTGACATGTTTCCACGTATGTAGGAGACGGTGCCTTCGAGAAGATGGGCGAACTTGGTTATCTGTATAGCATCCCAATTCTATGGGACTTAGGCTACCTCACCACGGATGCCAACGTTGTGAAGGTGGTGTATGCTCACGCCTACCCCATGGAGCAGGGACTGACCGCTTTACCTAGACTATCCTCGCCACTGGATTCTCCGACTTCGAGAAGGGTAAATGTTGCATGAATGTCTTCCAGGACACGGCCATTCATCGTCATGAATTGCAGGGGAAGTGTTCAGGGAGACAATGAACTCAGTGCTGGGCACGGGCGTTTTCAACGCTGACGGTATGTCGTCAAGAGCAAGCCTTCGGCCAAAACGCTTGCTCACTATTCCTGGCCCTACCTATTGCAGGGGACATGTGGAAGTGAGATAGTTCTTCAGCCGCAAGTATGACCGTGATCCTGACATGCGCCTTGCAGGTTCCATCGCATGATGACGCGGCCATACTTCTCTCGGGATCGCATTTCCCATTTCGAGCTCTTTGACAGGCATGCCGGTGAGACGCGCGGGAAAATCTGCACTGACACAGTCTACTAACTGTGCCACAGACGAGCTCATCAAGAAGCTCAAGGAGCGCTTCAGAGGTGGCCATGCTGTGGACTTCCAGGTATAGCTGCTGGCCGGGTGACGCGCGTGAACGAGCGTTGAACACATCTTCATTTTCAGGATGCCATTTCACGCTTCACGCTCGATAGCGCGACGGAATTCCTATTTGGCAAGTGCGTTCACAGCCTGAGTAGTGAACTGCCGTACGCGCACAACGACCCCATTGCGCCGAAGTTCATCGGGGAGAAAGACACTGCTGAGGGATTCTCCACCGCCTTTGCCGCCGCCCAAGAAGTCATCTCTATGCGTGGGAGGACTGGATGGCTCTGGCACCTCCAGGAATTGTTCCATGACAAGTCGGCAGAACACATGCGCGTCGTCGATGCATTCCTACAGCCGATTTTGGAAGAAGCTATCGCAAAGAACAGTAACACAAAGCCGCGGGCAACCTCTGGCGACAAGGGTGATGAAGAGAACGAGACCCTCCTTGACCATCTGGTGAAAATCACAAAGGGTTAGAGAGTTCTCATCGTACTCTCAGAAGCAAGTACTGACACAGCATCTTATCCAGACCCCGTTGTCCTTCACGACGAGACTCTCAATATCCTCATCGCAGGCAAAGACACGGTGCGTGATATAAACGTGGGTTACATTGTGCACAACACCTCATAGCGATGATTAGACCGCCACAACCTTGACATTTGCCGTATACCTCATGTGTCTCTATCCAGAGGTATTCAAGCGTCTTCGCGCGGAGGTCATGGAGAAGATCGGCCCTACGCAGATGCCTACATTCGACGACGTGAGAAACATGAAGTATTTGAGAGCCGTAATCAATGGTGCGTGCTCCTATGACGACAATGAGACTTTCTGTTCAGACTAGCTCGACAGAAACACTTCGGCTGTATCCTGCGGTGTACGTAGTCTGTGTTGACCTCAGAGCAATATCGCTGACATGGGCGGTTGCCTGCGCGTAGTCCGTTCAATATCAGGTCAGCTCTAATTGCAAGCGCGTCTCATCATTCGCACCTCCTGACTGTGTCTTCAGAGTGGCCACCCGTGATACAACTCTACCCAACTCTGATGCTAATGGGCCTCGTGTGTTCGTCCCGAAGGACACTGGGTATGTCTACTTCGCGTTTCGTCCGCTTCCTATCTTATGGCACTCCGCCCAGAATATCGTATTCCGTGTTCTTGATGCATAGGCGCAAGGATTACTGGGGGCCCGACGGTGAGCTACCCCCGCGATACTGCTCGTTTCAAGTACTGAGTCTTCGGACGAACGTCCCCTCTAGCACAACACTTTGATCCGGATAGGTGGCTGGATGAACGCCTCAACAAGTACTTCACCGCGAACCCGTACATATTCGTTCCGTTCAACGCCGGCCCTCGTATCTGTCTCGGACAGCAGGCAAGTCGCGCTCGCACTTGGGCACGTCACTTCGCATCCGCTGACTTACACCGCAGTTCGCGTACAACGAGATGTCGTTCTTCCTCATCCGTCTCCTGCAGAATTTCTCGCACATGGAGCTTGACTTGTCTGCGCAGCCGCCGGATGCTCGTCCGCCTCCGGAATGGGCGAGCGCTGAAGGTCAAAAGGGCAGGGAGAAGATCATGCCGAAGTCCCACCTCACCCTCTACATACACGTAAGTGCGGTGATAGAGCGTTCTCGAGATCGAACGCTGACATCCAGTTCACGGGATAGGGTGGCTTGTGGGTCAAAATGACCGAGGCAGAGAGAGATACCTGAAATCGTTTCAAGACAGAAGAGCAATATTATTTCATATGCATCCTATGCAGAATCCTGCATCACGACTAGAATAATCGCGGCATTTCTCTGGGATACTACATTCGTGCATCTCCTTACTCACCGATTCTTATACTTGCAAGTACCAGTGAATCCTGATTCCTGACATAAAGCTCCTATCAACCGTGTTCAGTTGTCGCTTCAGCAGCATCACGATAACTAGATGAGCGTGTACCTGACTCGGGCGTGCTCGAGCCGGATTCCGTACATTTTCTCTCGGATCGCAGTACACTGGAAGTCATGAGGTGGAGTCTGCGGTCGCTTCGGTAATGTTGAACAGACGTAGGCGCCCAGACCGGATGGTTTTCTGCGCCAAGCGTCCCGTCCGATGGCGCAACCTCGCGCGCCGCAGCTGCCGCTCATTTAGCATGCTGCATGCACGTATGCGACCTGGGCCTCGTCGATGGGTGCGCGAATCAATGCGTGTCGGTACCTCACCTGCGCACTGTCGTGAAATAGTAGGCTCAGCGAACTGGCTGTAAGTGGCTCTAAGACATCAGACTTCCCATTCCGCAGCCAATCTACTCACTAGGAATTGATCGTATAGGGGACTACGGCTATAGATGCCGTCATCTTAACCGTTAGCATTCAGCTCTCGTTCGCACATTTATACCGTGAACTGCGGCTAGATCTGCGGACAGAATTTTCTGCATCCCCCCCCTCCTGCTCCGCGTCGCGCTCCGCCCACACGCTCTGAACCGCACAAACTTGACTAACTCCTAGCTCGACGTATCCGTTCACGTGTGGCGACATGCTTCTTAGGAAGAAGGTTCCTCCTGGGCTGCCGTCTGCAGCTCGTTCCCTGGCCGTGGGCTTGACGCCTGCAGCAGGAATCCTGGGATTCGCGTACCTGGTTCGAAGGCTTCTTCACTACACCCTTCCAACCTTCGCCATAGTCTTGGTGATCATATTGAGCACTCCATCATTCTATGCCTTGCGGATCGTGTTACGCATGTTGCGTATCCGACGGGCGGCAGCACGTGCAGGGGCTATCCTTCCACCGCAATGGGAGGGACAGTCGTTTGCCAACCTAGATTTGCTCAAACATGTGCTCGAACGACTCCGGAACGGATATCTGGGCGAGCATTCATCGCAAATTCTCTTGCATGCGAGCTGATGAGAGTACCCTCATGCAGGAGAAGGTGCCTGGGACAAGATGGATGAGTTTGGCGGTCTCTACAATATCTCCGTCATGTGGGATGAAATCTACTTGACCACAGACGCCAACGTTGTGAAGGTGAGCTCTTACATCGAGCTCTGTCGCGAATCGACTGACATCTTCGCCAGGCTGTCCTTGCAACCGAGTTCACGGACTTCGAGAAAGGTACACAACCCCCAGAATTGGTGTAGAACATGGAAGCACTAACTGTGATGATTTCAGGGGAAGTCTTCCGAGATGCAATGGGTACAGTTTTGGGGACCGGCGTCTTCAATGCTGACGGTGAGTATGCACGGATACCGTC
Organism: Trametes cubensis; assembly: GCA_029747595.1. Lineage (NCBI taxonomy): Eukaryota > Fungi > Basidiomycota > Agaricomycetes > Polyporales > Polyporaceae > Trametes > Trametes cubensis. Next base: position 122,915 of record JAPEVG010000036.1, read on the forward strand.
TGATGTCTTGGCGAATTCTGAACCACATTCTGTTGGGTTCCACCAGGCGAGTTGTGGAAGTGCGCTCTCCTTGAACAACAATTCCGCTTGCAGGCCCGTCTGATGCACTATGCAATACAGGTTCCACCGCCAGATGACAAGACCTTACTTCTCACGGGATCGCATCACCCACTTCGAGATGTTCGACAGGCATGCAGGTAAGCCCTGAGTTTCTCATTACGTGACTCGTGCCATAGTAAACAACTATACTTTTCTCAGAGCAGCTATTGCTGAAGTTGAAAGAGCGCTTCAGGGGCGGACACGCCGTCGACTTCCAGGTACTACCCATTGATCCTATGCCGAAATTAGGAAAAATCTTACTCATCATGTCAATATGCTCATAGGACGCCATCTCGCGCTTCACACTTGACAGCGCCACGGAGTTCCTCTTTGGCAAGTGCGTCAACAGCCTGGACAGCGAACTGCCCTACGCCCACAACGACCCCATCGCGCCGAAGCTCCTCAGGGAGAAAGATGCTGCAGAGCGGTTCTCAGCGGCCTTCACGGGTGCACAAGAGGTCATTGCCATGCGCGAGAAGATCGGATGGATGTGGCACCTCCAGGAGCTGTTCCACGACAAGTCAGAGGTGCACATGCGCGTTGTGGACGCGTTCTTGCAACCGATCTTGGAGGAGGCTATCGCCAAGAACCGTGCTGCGAAAATAAGGAGCGCTAAGTTCGGAGATGAAGAGGAAGAGGAAACGCTCCTGGACCACTTGGTCAAGATCACGGATGGTATGGGGCTGCACCGGTAGCGCAACGGACACCGCGCTCACTCACCTGCCATTTACCAGACCCCGTTGTCCTCCATGACGAGACGCTCAACATCCTCATCGCAGGAAGAGACACAGTACGTGGGGTTGTTACGTCTATATCCATCGTGGGGGGTCTCAATGTGTTGTCCGCAGACGGCTACCACCTTGACCTTCGCTGTATATCTGATGTGCTTGTACCCTGAAGTCTTCAAGCGTCTCCGCGCGGAGGTGTTGGAGAAGGTCGGCCCTACGCAGATGCCTACGTTCGATGACGTTAGGAACATGAAGTACCTGCGAGCTGTAATCAACGGTGAGTAGTATGACCACTGCGCCATCAATTGTACGACTCACGACGGCTGCTAGAAACGTTGAGACTCTACCCAGCTGTGTACGTGCGTTCGTAATGCAACCGCGAATATTCTAACTGACTAGCACCCATGTAGACCTTTCAACGTCAGGTCAATCATTGTATTACTTGCCCCCCTGGTACACGGCGCGTGCTGAAACTTTTCACAGGGTTGCCAATCGCGATACAACGCTGCCTAATCCGAACCCGGCAGGCCCCCGGGTGTTCATCCCGCAGGATACGAGGTACCATCCTTCTCAAATCTGACAATCCTGGGCATTCCCTCATGCCAACCTGCAGCATATCGTACTCGGTGTTCCTGATGCATCGTCGGAAGGATTACTGGGGACCTGATGGTGAGTTCTACGAACGCTGTTGAGCGTGTCAGCTACTGAGCGCCTGGGCGTACCTGCTCTACAGCTCTGCACTTCGACCCGGAGAGGTGGCTAGATGAGCGGTTGAACAAGTACTTCACCGCGAATCCGTTCATCTTCGTTCCGTTCAACGCCGGGCCTCGCATCTGCTTGGGACAACAGGCAAGTCTTCCCCATAAATCAGTGGAGGGGTGTGTTCTGACAGGGTTCACAGTTTGCGTATAACGAGATGTCGTTCTTCCTCATCCGCCTGTTGCAGAACTTCTCCCACATGGAGCTCGACCTCTCTGCGCAGCCGCCGGAAGCTCGCCCGCGTCCGGAATGGGCGAGCGCTGAGGGGCAGAAGGGTAAAGAGAAGATAGTCCCGAAGTCCCACCTTACGCTCTACGTCCAAGTGAGTCGCGATATCCTTCTCCATTTTAGCGTCGCTGATAGGGCCAAAAAGGGCGGATTGTGGCTCAAGATGACCGAAGCTGAACGAGATGCTTAAATACCGGCCATAGTGGCACACCCAATGGATCTCGTGACAACGTCCCAAAGCATGTACAATATAAATTGTGTGATTCTCTGGTGTTGTCAACCACCAACCGTAGTACAATGTTCGGAATACATTCTTGTACACCTCTATCTGGAACACCCGGAACGTACACATTCGCCCTTTCACACAAAGCGCTTACGCTGCCTTGCCAGAATCCTCCTTCAAGCTCACGATACGGTTTAGTACGAGGTAATCGCCCTCGCGACGACCTGACTCCACCGACTCCGGCTCGTTCAGGCTCGCCAGCTTCGACTCCTTGTCCACTGCGAAGTAGGCGACGCGCAGGCCCTGGAAGCGGATGCACTCCATCCCGACGAGCTGCTCGCTTGTAGCCTTGGGCGTATCGTCATGTTCGTGGGTGGGCGCCCCCTCCACAACAGGACCCGAAGCCTCAGCGGTGGCCTTGAGCGCCGCCTCGGTACGCTTCTTGCTCTCCGCCTTCGCGTCAGCGTACGCCTTCTTGGCCAAGTTCCAGAAGCCGACCTCGACCATCGCGCCCTTGACAATCTCGAGGCTATCCGGGTTGATGTCCGCCTTGAAGTCGGGCACGGCCGCGGACGGGTTGTCGCTCTTGAACAGCTGGTGGAAGATGCGCGTCTCGTCGACTACGACGGGGCTGCCGGACGCGCGGTGCTCCGCGACCCATTGAATGAATGCCTTCGGCTTCTTGGGTGCGCCCTCGTTCTCGGCGCGGCAAATGATCTCGATGACCTTGCCGGTCGCGGGGTCGGTCTTGTGCGAGACGTGGGTGATGGGCCAAGGCGCCTGGAACAGGCCGACGGTCTTTCCGGGGGCAAGGCGGAAGTAGTCCTTGGAGTCCTCGAGTCTGAAGTCATCCTCATCGATGTAAATGGTGCGAGTTAGAGGGACCTTAGACGAGCCCAGCTCAGGAACTTTGGGGTGAAGAGGCTTTTCGAGCCACAGGAGGAAGTCTTCAGGAAGGTTCTCGATCGTGACCTTCAACGGGCGGAGGACCATGAGAAGACGTGGGACAGCGCCTTCGAGGTATTGTCTGACAGCCTGCTCGAAGCGCACAGCCTGGATGTTCGTCGCCGAGGTCGACACGCCTAGCGAGCTGACGAAGGACAGAATGGCACCTGGCGGGACACCGCGCCTACGAAGCGCGATCAGAGTGTACAGGCGTGGGTCATCCCAGTCGAGGACATAGCCCTCCTTCACGAGCTGGAGAATTTTCCGTTTCGACATGATGGTGCCCGTGAGGTTCAGGCGGCCGTATTCCGACTGGCGAGGTTTGTACACTTCGAGCGCATCACAGAGCCATTCATACGACTCGCGCGAGGCAATGAACTCAGTTGTGCAAAGCGAGTGCCTGTATGAGGCTATATCGTCAGCGCGAATCGATCAAAAATCAAGGAAACCATGGACGAACGTGATATTCTCGAAGCTATCACAGAGACAGTGCGTGAAGTCGTATGTAGGGTAGACTTTCCACTTCGTTCCTGTCCGGTGGTGTGGCGAGTTGAGCACGCGATACGCGACCAGATCCCACATCATCGTGTTGCCTGACTCGAGATCCTGTTTCATTCGCAGAATCGCTTGGCCGGGCTGATAGAATCCGTTCTTCATCTTCTCGAACTCGGCAAGGGACTCCGCGATAGGTCTTGTCCGGTGGACACAAGCTTTCCGAGGTCCTCGTTCCTCGCCACCTCTGTTGGCGAAGATCTCCTCCGCTATGCCAAGGTCAGCGTGATGGTATTCGTAATTGAAATCACGCACATACCGGTACAGTGGCAAACGTAGCCCTTATCTCTGCGGATCAGCTCAACGGCCAGCTCGTACAATTGGTCGAAGTAGTCGCTGGAATAGGTGATCTTCCAAGGCTCGTATCCCAACCACCGCACGGTCTCCAAGATGCTCTCGAAGTATCGGCCTTCCTCAGCCTCCGGATTCGTGTCATCATAGCGAAGATAGCAGTGACCACCGTGGTATGCGGCGTAACCGAAGTTGACAAAGATGGCCTTTGAGTGACCGATGTGAAGGAAGCCGTTAGGCTCTGGGGGGGAAACGTGTGTGTACAAGGCCCTTTGTGGCGGCGAGGTGCTTCTCTCTCAGATGTGGATGGATCTGAGGGTTCCCGCCAACTTTGTGTAGGTGACCAAGGAAACCCTCGGAGAACACGGAACGAGAAGAAGAGGCAGGAGTTGGTTCGGCCTGAGCCGCAGGTTTCGCAGCGGCTTCTTTCTTGGGTTCCTATGGCACGCGTATTGAGTGCTTTCGCCGCATATGATAGCTTGTAGGGAGCCTACCTTGCCCTTGGGCTTAGATGCCTCTTTCGCACCAAACTTCTCTGTGAACGCGTTTTCTACCGCGTTCTTGAGCTCAAGCGGGTTCGCCCAACGGAGATCAGTGCCCTTCAGGCCACCGATCGCGGCACCCAGGTTGTTCCATCCCGAGTATGCACTCGAGGCGACGTACTCCTTCACGCGGTTCACGAGTTCCTCAGCCGTGATGCTGAAACCTTCCGTCGCGCGCGTCAGATTCAGTCCATGTCATTTGAGGATTCCTTGATATTCTCACCGACACCGCAGCTCTTGTTGAAATCGGACTCGTCCACAGGGACGGGGTGTGCATCGAGGTACTTCGCAGCCTCTGGAGATTCCGCACGAGTAATCAGGCGTACCGTCCATGTGCAACACTCACACAAGCAGGTACGCACCGGAAACCTGGTCCGTCGTCTTGAGCCTGCCGTCCAAGATCGCGTTCACCGCATAACTTCTCTCCGCCTCCCCGAGCTTGCTTCCCTGGACTGCAAGCGCCGCAAGTAGCACGGCCTGCTTCTCGTCGAGCTGCTTGTCGACCAAGTCATGGGACTCGATGATGTTACGTAGGGTGCTTGCGCTCTTGGGGCTCTTCGCTGCCTCTGCCGCTTTAGACTGAGTGAGACCGATCTTCTTGAAAAGCTCAATGAGCTCCGCCGTCTCGGGGGCGTCTGCCTTGGGCGCCATGTGTATGGTTGTTGACTGGTGCTGGATCTTCTGCGACTGCTGTGGTACCCAGAAGTAAATGAGAAGGTGGTGGAAGAGCAGTCGTTATCGCGTGCAGGATAAGTTCGAGCGCGGTGGTTTTTGAGACGAGGCTGGAGTCAGTCCGAGGCCCACAGCTTTGAGTTACATCGATCACGGATCTCACTCCAGATCTCCGCCTTTCTAGGATCACCACGGGCGCTCCGTCGCAGTCACTGCCTCTAATCGTGACACTCGTCCACGTTCAACGTCAAGCCTATACGAACCATCTTGGCTGAAATCAAACCCTCAAGCGTCGACTTGGCAGACTCAAGGATCTTCTCTGAGAATACTCTAGTATTGGTGGAGAAGATTGAGTGGCTCGATAGGTGTCTATCCATACATCGTTGGGGAAAAATACAAGCATTAAGCATGTCGTGAGTCGTGTCACTACATCAAATCCATGAAACGTCTAAAAACCGAACGGGCGTAGGCTGTTCATAACCTCATCCACGAGACCGAAAACAGACCCTCAGAAGGAGGGGATCACATCCGGAACTGCTCGACGCTGAGCAAGACCGTGGGCGTTCCCCGCATGGTCGCTACAGGCCCTGCGAAGGGCTCAGTGAGCGACGAACGCACAGCGTCCACCAGGCCGTCGGGCCCAGATACTGCAGCGAAGGAGTAAGGCTCTGGTAGAATGGATTATAGAGTGACCTTGACTCACCATCTACAGCAACAGCACCGGCAGAAGTCGTGACCTCCTCCTCCAGGATAGTGCGCACATCCGGCCTGCCGGACTTGAGCACAATCCCAGGACGCGGGAACGCGAACGAGCCATCCGCACATGCGGTCGTCGGCGTCGTAGCACCCGACGCGAAGTAAGCCGCTGTCGGCTTGGTCGGTGTCGACGTGCCCGAGACGTCGGCCTTTTCGTTGCTGGACGAGCGCGACGAGCTGCGCTCTTTTGAGGACGTGGTGGTGAGCACGCCGTCCTTCTCGACGTCGACGTCGCTCTTTTCGAGCTCGAGTTCGGGAAGGCCTTGTAAGACGTTATCTCGCTTGCCACCGGTAAGGTAGACTTCGACGTGAAGAGAGACGGACGACGGCACGAGGGCGACGACCTTCGCGATGTCCGTAGCGACCCATTCGTATTCGGCTTCAGGAACAGTCAGTCATGGGTGGCGCTACTGAGGACAGGACCCGCTTACTCTCAGTACGAACCGCCCAGACGAAGACGACACGCTTCGCATTGGCTTTCGAGGCTTGCACGTCCCTACGGCGCAAGGTTAGTTGCTGATAGCTTGTATATGGACTTTTACGCACTTAAATAGCTGATGCATACGAGCAACGGTATATGTCACGCCGGTGCCACCTGAACGTAAACATGTTAACTCCCCGTAGTCTCCAAAGGAAATCGAAGCGTCTTACCAGCGATGAAGATGCAGGTAGTAAACGGACGAATATCCTCTGGGTGACCGTACGGCCCATCGAAGAACGCAGTCAGCTCGCACGAGCCGTTCTTCAACGCGCGATTCAACAGCGTCCTCGTCTGGCCACCCATCGCGCGGATGATGAAGACCATCTCGGCCTCGTTGTCGCCCTCCTCCTTCTCGTAGATGTTCCCGATGGTGAACGGGTGAGACTCGATGCCGAGCCTCGGGAACGCGAGGAAGACGTGCTGTCCTGCCTTCCAACCGCCCGGGATCCTGCGCTTGAGCGTCACGCGAAGTCCATCCGCGCCGATGTGTTCCACCAACGCATTGTGGCTCTTCGGGCGCAGAATCACATTGAAAAGTAGGTAACGTGCGGCGCGAAGACCCCGATCGAAGCCCCAGATGATGTAGATGGGCCAGATGTAGTAGGCGCACAGCATCGGGATGAGGTGGATGTGCATCGTGATGACGAAGATGCTGGATTCGACGGTTCGGTATCAGCGTCGCAGTATCGAGACGGATGGCCTTGACAACTCACAGGATCAGAGCGACATGGGAGGAGTAGAAGATCTCATAGTAACGATGCCGAATCTGCTTGATACCGAAGATAGTGGTGATAGTCTGCGCAACAGCGGCGACGGCACCAGCTATCTCCCAGACCTCGTCGATTAGCTCATAAAGGCTATATCCACGATGAGCATATATTCTAAACACATGATTCGAGAGATACTCACACTCCGGCATTCTTATAGCTGTAATACCTAGATGAAAGGTGAACGGTCAAGATCGTATCAGGATATACACTGAAGAGACTTACTCTCCAACGAAATGGATCCAGGTGCAGACCAAGATACACCGGGAGACGATGCGGTGCATCAATATGAGCTAACAAGGTTTTAACGGTGCGATCGACGGGAAAGCTGAGAGATAGGTACCTTTTCGTGCCCAATACCGGTGAGCCCTACACGCATGGTTAGCAGACGGATCGTTGCGCCCAATTCACGCACTTACAGGTTATGGGGTTATTTTTCAATGCAAGGAAGACCGCGAGGGGCATCTGGCCGGCGGCAATGAGCCCAGACTTTGCGCCAATGTAGTTCGGCTGGAGATGCACGTATGGCTTGACATTATCGGCTATCGAAATCGTAAGCCCTACGATCGGCGAGTAGACCTGGGCTGAAAAACTTACTTGGCGCGAACGTGAACGCAAGACAGCCGGCAAGATACATGATGCTCAGCGCAAACTCGATGAGATTCATCTCAACTCGAGGAATGCGCAGCCGGAAGCCGACGATCCGAGACCAGGTCAAGATAGCATGTGGCAGACGCCGCAGAGAAAGCCTTCCGTTGGACTGAGGAGAATCAGCGGACGCGCCTCCCTTATTTCGGAACCGACGGTGCAACGCCCATGCAATGAAGCAGGCATTCATGACGGTTGCCACTCCGAGCAAGGCGAGCCAGCCATAGTACGCGTTCATCACCCTAGGCTACATTGATTTTATCAGCGGCTGCATAGCACGGAGTACCAGCGGCCGAGGAAATATATACCTGCTTGTGCACGACATAAGTGTACGTCGAGGTGGAAGTAGCATCTGTGTAGGTGTAGGTGACAGTCTGGGCCCGTTTGACGGGGCTAGCCTGCGTATGCGAGGGCAGGAATGCGGACGCAGCCATTGCCGCGGAGGAAGTGCTGAGGACGTCGGCGAGAACGCTCATGGCGAGTACCTGAGGCTGCTTCGAGGGCGGGGCGGGGGGCGCGGGAGGCCATGGCAGGGCGTCGGGGTATTTGTACTTGAAGGACTACGGGGCTGCGGTGAATTTTGTTGGCTGGAAAATAATTGCACGGGCGAGGACTGTGAGTGGTCTACGGCCGTTGCAGCTCTCGACTCGGAGTGCNGGGGTGTTGGAGCGTCCGGCACACGATCGTCCGCTGCAACNGGGAAGCGCCCGTCCTCGATCACATATCATCCGCTCGCTTTATCTGATAAGATTAGTCCGCACCATCATCATATCAGTCCACCCGACAGACTTCCAAAAGGAAGGCGCTCTCGTTCGTACCACTTCCTTCTCCCGTTCGCTTGGCACGCCCTCCTCCAGGCTCGCATCCACACCCGCGCCTCCCTTGCCTCAACGTGCAATGCATATAGAGTCGCTGAAGTATAGATTGTATACCGCACTTTATTGGACTCATCTTGTGACCGGAAAAAGACAGATGGTCAGAGCAACGGCGACAGCACTTACCTACGGTGACGTCGCGAAGCCATACCTCTGGTTCTCCACCGCATGCAACTCGCCCGTTCATCGGATCCCGGAATTACGCCCAACGTTGTCCAGATGCCCCCAGTGTCACCGATACCAGTCAGTAGGGCAGCTCGACACCGCCAATTTCACAAGGTGTTTTCCAGACTAGGCGGGCTTCCGACCGCATTGCGGCCGTATAGGCCGTGCCTTGCCCTCTGCAACGATCCGGGTCGACGTCGACGCCCGTGGCACCGTACTAACGACGGTCTGGATGCTCAGGACGCCCGAACGCACATTCTCAACCGCAACTTTTATCCGCGCACCTCGCGCAAATCAATACACGAGGAGGCTGCGCTGCCTGTCGGTACCGAACATAACCTTTGGTACGGACGGTTTATGCGAGTGCCTGGTCCGAGCTCGAGGTTCGAGGAGGCACTGCATGTGTGCTGCCTCGTTATGGACGTCTCTAGGTGATTCTCATGTGAAATGCAGATACAGTGCGGTGGGTCGTAGCTCTCCGCTCAGATTAACATCATTGCTACCCGTACGGGGAATTTCGGGTCGAGACCTCGGATTATTGGGTTTTGGGGTCATGTCAGCCCACTTCCAAAGAACAAGCACACTACCGGCGAAAGAGCCCGTGTTGGGGCGTGACACCCGAGCCTGTGGTACGGACGAATTCTCGTTCGGAGCACCAATTGGGGTCAGGAAATACAATCTATGGCGTCGAAAATGCGCTATGCTACAACAACGTCTATCAGGCCATCTATCTATTTCTATTCTACTGTATACTCTCTAATCGGCGTTCTATATGGTGAGTATCATCAGGTGTTCGTCAACGGAGACGTCGGGCTGCGTCTAAGGGTTTTTGATCGTTTACATCCGGAATTGCTCGACGCTGAGGAGAACGGTCGGCGTGCCCTTCAGCGTAGCTATTGGGCCAGCGAACGGTTGGGTCAATGCGGATCTCACGGCGTCCACGAGTCCGTCGGGTCCGGATACTGCATACGCATCATTAGCTCGATCAGCTGAGGTCGAAGCGGCTAGAAGACTCACCGTCAACAGCGACCGCGCCCTGCGACGCGGTAACCTCTTCCTCGAGGATTTTACGGACGTCCGGCCGCCCAAATCTACGCACGATTCCGCGACGAGATGCCCCAATGCCACAAGGAGCTGTCGGGGTCGCCGTGCCAGAATCGAAGTAGCCACCGTCGGTCTTCGTCGGCGTCGAGGTACCGGAACCTTGTACGGGCGTATCGATCTCCTCGACCATCTCATCGGTGCCGACCTCCGGCCCTGTCCACTGCGAGACGTCGGCACCAGCCTTCTCGACGTCGTATATCTTGTCGAGCGACGGAAGGGACTCCGTCATGGGGTCTCGACCAACGCCACCACCCGTGAGGAAGACTTCCACCGCGAGGGAGAGCGAGGCAGGTGCCAGAGCGACGATCTTGGACAAGTCAGCGGAGATCCAGTCGTATTCGGCTGCGGATGAGGTGCGTTGGCGTGAGTACATGATAAGACGATGCGATACGATCGATACGACTCACCCTGCGTTCGCACCGCCCAGACAAAGACGACTCGGGTGGCATGTGCGCTGGACGCAAGAACATCCCTAGAAGCATGTCGTACCAATCAGGAAAGGTCAGATCAGGTCATAGGGCAATACATACCTGATAAGCTGGTGCATTCTCGACATAGTGTACGTCACACCCGTGCCGCCTGTATACGAGGCTCGTTAGGACGCAACGATAAATCGAGGAAGCGCGATACTAACCAGCGATGAAGACACACGTCGAGAACGGGCGGAGATCTTCAGGCTGGCCGTACGGCCCATCAACGAACGCCGCCAACTCGCAGCTCCCAGATGGCGAAGCAAGGTCGTGCAGCGTGCGCGTTTGACCGCCCATCGCACGAATGATGAACACCATCTCAGCCTCACCGGTGCTCTCGTCCTTCTCACAAATGTTGCCAATCGTGAACGGATGCGACTCGATACCAAGTTTTGGGAATGCGATGAAAGCGTGCTGGCCGGCCTTCCAGCCGCCAGGGATCCTCCGCCTGAGGGACACACGCAGGCCGCCCGCGCCGATGTCCTCGATACGCGCCTTGGGATCCTTGGGCTTGAGGATGACGTTAAAGAGGAGGTAGCGGCTGGCACGTAAGATGCGGTCGAAGCCCCAGATGATCCAGACCGGCCAGACATAGATGTCGTAGTGCTTCGGCGCCGCATGGATGTGCATGCAAACGATGAAGATCCTACGCGCAAGCGGTCAGCACACTCTGGCACGAGGTTACTTGTCGATGGGGACTCACAGGATCAGAGCGACGTGGGTGGAGTAGAAAACCTCGTAGTAACGGCGACGGATCGCCTGTATGCCGAACAAGGTGGTGATCGTCTGCGCGATCGCTCCTACAAGGCCAGCAATCTTCCAGTGTGCACTCAGCAACTTGACGGGCCTGAAAATTTGCCGTGAGTATCCGTGTGACATGCGTCGTATAGCCTACGTACGACCGATAGTACCTGGCATAGGAAGGCGTCGTGAGAGGGGATTACAATAATACCGACGGCATACACTTACTCTCCGATGAGGTGAAGCCACGTGAGAACGAAGATACATCTTGACACCATGCGATGCATGAGTACGAGCTGTAATATGTCAGATAGTGCAACATAAGATTAGATGTGGACGGCTACCTTCTCGTGACTCAACCCGGTCAGCCCTGTACCATTCTTAGATATCATGCAGCGTGAGGATGCAGCGGAAAGACTCACAAGAGATGGGGTTGTTCTTCAGCGCGAGCACAACAGCGAGGGGTAGCTGAGCTGCCGCAAGCTTGCCTGCATTCAAAGAGAACGTTCCTGGCGTCAGATTGTTGCTGGGCTTGACGTTATCCGCTGTATGACAGGTGAGCAGGGTGATCCGTATAGCTCACAAGAGAGGAACACATACTAGGCGAGAACACCCAAGCCAAACACCCAGCCATGTACAGAGTCACCAACGTAAGCTCGAGCAGAGTCATGTCAACATAGGGTATCCGTAGCCTGTAACTGAGGATGCGTGATGCAGAGAGAATGGCCTGGGGGACACGACGAAGAGCCAGTCTCCCCGTCGGGCGGCTAGTGGACTTGGGCTGCTCATGGCGAACTCGGTAGCGGCGGAAGGTGGTCCAGGCGAGGAAGAAAGCGTTCAAGATCGTCGCGAGGCCCAGTAAGCTCAAGATTGCATACCACACGTACTCGGGGTGGACCTTTATATACCGCGGTACGAAGGGGGAGGTCAGCACCATACGCCAAGGCCGAGAGAATGGCCAAGCAAGAACGTACGGGCTTGTGCTTGACAGCATCGTGCCCAGAGGCTGCACTAGCGTGCGACGCCCCCGAAGCCATCGCGGTGGCCACGACTGAGGCGACGGAGGAAGTAGCAGACGTGCTAGAGTGGTGTCCGTGCGGCTGGCTCATGGCGGCGGGGGATCGGGGGCTCGGGGGACTCGTCGCCGCCCTCCCTCCATCTCAGGATATGAGGGCGTTCTGTGCGCATAGCGCCTGCGATTATTTTCGCTCTGCCCCATCTCCTCGCGGTCGCGGTGGGCGAAGCGGGCGAAGCGGGCGAAGGGTGAGGTTGGTGAACCCGTCTGAGCGGGAAGGGTGAAAGGTTCAGCGCGTCGCCCGATCAGGTCCTGGGCAAGGTAATTGGTTTATCTGATAAGATGACACCACTCCGACGCATGGCTATCTCTCCGGTCTTGGGCCGTCCGTGATCTTATCAGATAGGCCGCCATCCGCCATCGTAGAAGCCCAAACGCCAGTGACGTTCCACTCCAACTGATCAGGGCTCGCACCTGGTAGGCTACCCGCAACCGTCGAGGCCGCACGAGGCATCGAGCGCAGTCTGGATGCCTGGCTTGACAACGTCGCCGACGGAAGTCGGCCCCGAAAACAGAGCGGAATTCGTCGAGGATTCATATGGGCAAGCGCCAACTCGACCCAACTCAACGGTTGGTTTCGCAGACGGAATGATAGTGCGTCGAGAAGCTGCAGAGCAGCATGGCATGTTCATTGTTAACGTAAGATGTCGTGATAAGAGTGAATGGCGCCATGTGAGAGGAGCATGCAATGCGCATGCGCAGAGCAAAGGGTGCAGTCAGAGTCGCAAGTGGCAAAGTGCACTGGCAGCGGGTTCGCGAGAGACGCCCATGCAGGCCATTTCGGCATTCGCCGACGCGATCTCTTAGAGCGTCTCTTTCGCCCGATCGAGATCTGACGCACATAATTTCTGGCCTCCATGTCTTCCTCCACCTCAGGCAGCTCTTCGGATTCGGAACGCGCCTCGTCCTCCTCCCCTCCTCCTCACAAGAGGAAGCGTGTATCTGAAGAGGAGACTAGCGACGAATCAGACAATGAGAGTAGTTCAAGCGAGTCCGACAGTGAAGGGAGCGCAGACGACTCTAGCAGCTCAGAATCCGAGCAGGAAAATGAGGACGATGGGGAGCCCGTACTTTCGCACGCAGAGAGACGGCGACAGAAGAAGAAAGAGGAGCGTGCAGCTAAGAAGAGCGCAGCTCCAAAGGACGATACAAAAAAGGGTAAAGCCAAGGTGAAGAACACCGCCGAGCTGCCTCCTTCGAAGGTGCCCAAACGACAAAACTCCGTATGGGTTGGGAACCTATCGTACAAGACGACCCCTGTCTCCCTCAGAGGTTTCTTCGAGGGCGTGGGCGAGATCACGCGGATACACATGCCCATGAAGATGGTGACCGGAGGGCCGGACGACAAACGTCCGAGGCAGGAGAACCGCGGGTTAGTTCGCTACGGCTCGTCCTTCTTGTCAGTCGACAGTGTGCCAATATATCTCCTTTCGTCCTAGTTTCGCATATGTGGACTTCGCCACTCCGGACGCCAAAACGGTAGCGATAAGCCTCTCTGAGCGACCGCTAGATGGACGGCGTTTGCTCATCAAGGACGGTACGTTGTAGCGTAATTGACTCGTGTTCCGAGATATGAATTATGTCCTCACCGGCCTTGTTCTAGGTGACGACTTCAAGGGACGACCGACCCCAGCACCGGCTGCCGAGGGCGAAGGTACAGAGGCCACCGCGGCGAAGAACGCGGGCCTCTCCAAGACCGCACAGAAAATCCTGCGGGTACAAAAGCAGCCCCCGGGGCCCACGCTCTTCTTTGGGAACCTCGGTTTCGAGACGACAGAGAACTCCATCCGCGAGCTGCTCGACTCGCACAGGCCCAAGGGCTCCGAAGAGAAGTGGATCCGGAAGGTGCGCATGGGCACGTTCGAAGACAGCGGGAAATGCAAAGGGTAAGCCTAGCCCGCCCCTCCCGTGGTTCCTTTGACACGTCCCCGTCGAGAGAGCGCACTGGGGGCTCCCTCGCCACCTGCGCCGCGCTACCCGCGAATCTGGTGCTGATTCGCCCGCGGTACCCTCATTCTTCCCCCCGTGAACCGCAGTCTTGGCACGAACGCTTGCTGACGTCTCGAATTTGTATTTCTGTCTTGCAGATGGGCATTCGTCGACTTCACGAGCATCGAACACGCCACCGCCGCGCTCACGAACCCCCGGAACCACCAGCTCGACGGCCGGAAGCTCGTCGTCGAATATGCCTCACCAGAGGCCGTCCGGAGAGGCGGAGGCGGCCCACCTCGCGCAGACAAGGACCAGAAGGGGAGAGGCCAAAGGCCAGGGACGAAACGCGACCGTCCTGCTCGTAATGATGACGCAGACGGCGCCGAGGGCGAGGGTAGCCCGGCGAAGAGGCGGCGCACAGAGGAGCGTGAGGGTGCAGGCGAGTCTAGGGCCGCCTCCCGAGGAAAGAGGGCAGACGGTGCGGGTAAGGGCGGCAAGAACCCACGGGTCCGCGCAAAGCCCGGTGCTGCTCTTGCTCAGGCGAAGCGCGAGGACGTCGCCATTGTTCCCAGCCAGGGCAAGAAGATCGTCTTCAGTTAGTGCCTCTTATTTACGCCCCTACGGCAGCGCTTTCCCATGCAATCGTACGCGGGGCTTTTGGGTGCATGGGGTGTAGTGCGCGATTCCCTCGGACGGTGGCGTCGCATACGGCATGGGTCAGAGAAATGGTATGTCATTACAGACAATACTACAGCTACTACTAGTACTACCGTCACCGGGAAGACTATATTGATGTACATGTGGCATGCGCGGCACGCCCTCGTCGAGGTCCGAGGAACGCACCGCTGTGCGTACCTGTTCACACGAATGGCTCATGACTCGTCGTCGTCAGACTCCTCCTGCACCATCCCAATCTCGAACTCGCCGCAGATGTCCCATCGCGAGCCCTCCGCTGCGGCTGAGACGTACTTGACGAATCGCATGACGCCCTCGTCCCGCAAGACGAGAAGTAGCCGGTTGAAACCGGGCTGGACCGTCAACAGAGTGCCGTCGTCCTCTTCTTCGTCCTCCTCATCCTCGTCTTCGTCGTGCATCTCGACTTCCCCATTCTCGGCATGGCCGTTAATGCCGTTAGTCCCATTGGCGCTCTGGCCGTTCTTTTTCTTGGACGATCCAGAGCGGTACACTGCGGGGTCGTCTTCCTCGTCGTGAGGAGCCATGTAGCACTGCGGGCGCCGTCAGTTTCTTTCGATGCTCGAGTGGTAAATATAACGGCCTAGAACGCACCTCCCACCCACCCCACTCGCCGCTCTGCCACCCGTGCTCGACCTCGGCCTCCTCGCCGTTCGCATGCCCGTTCTGGGCCACAGTGTCCTGCCCGTCCACCTGCGGCGTGAGGCCAAGGACGACGTCCAAGCGCGTCTCCTTCGCCTCGCTCGTCGCGAGCGTGTAGTCCAGCCCCGGGCGGAACCGCCGCGCCTCCGCCGAGTAGCGCAGCGGGAGCAGGTTCGACACGCACGCGAGCCACGCGCGGAACGCCGGGCTCGGGAACAGCTCGTCCTGCAGGCTCCGGATCGCCTCGTCGGGGTCCGTGTGCGCCCAGCGCGGGCTCACCGCCATCTTCGACCCACCCTCGTGTGCTTTGAGGGTGCAGTACCGCCACTTGTGCGGGGGACCGCGCAGCTGCCATGCGCCCTCAACGCCGGCAGTATGGGGAGGAATACGGGTCGGGCGGTTCGGTCCCAGACCATCGGCCTCGTCCTTGTCTTTCAGACCTGATCGCAGCTTGTCGGCTAGCGGGGCGCAGAGGAAGGAGTGCAGTTCGAGGCTGGACTCGTCGATGAAACGGGAGGCGAGGGCCTTCATCGTACGTGCTTGGAGATATACGGGGTTAAGGAATTCGGAAAGGAACGAGACGTGTTCCTCCGACAGCGTGTCGGTCGGCAGAGGAGGCTCAATGTTTTCGGGATACGCCTTGAAATCCGTTTGGGTGGAGGCCTGCGGGCGGTCTTAGCGACGTTGTGTGTGTGGCTTAACCGCATACGCTCACTTACAAGTTGTTCTCGCGAGCTTTTCAGCTCCGGCTGGGGCTCTGGTTGGTAGCCCTCCTCGCCCGGCTGGGCAGCATGAAACCAGCCGCTGATGCTCAGTCTCTGCCGGCCGTCCTCAGACTCACCGACGACAACCTCCTCCACAGAGTGGAAACTATGTCCAGGCTGGACCTCAAAGAACACAAACTGGTTCCACACAGGCGGAATGCTCTTGGACGGTACAGGCTCGGGCTCGGGGAGACCCTCCGGGCCCGGCTTCACGGGGTACAACTCAAGCGCACCGCCCCACTCGCGCTGCCAACCCTGGTAGTGGGGGAGCGGCATGTACAGGATGTACGAGACGCGGCGGGTGCCGATGACGTCGTCGTGGTTGAGCAGATGGCAGCCTTTGCGGTAGCTGACGATGGACATGTCCTGCTTCGTGCCCGAGAGCGGGCCGCACCCGGTCACGGCGCGGAGGAAATTGCGGAACATGGGCGAGTAGAGCGCATCGCGGAGGGTGAGGAGGGACGGGAGGAGGGCGATCTGCTGCTCGTCGAGGTAGTTGAGCGACGCGAGGTCGCCGGTTTGGTACACCTGTGTCGGGTGAAGGAATGACGTTCAGCTTCGGCCAGGTACAGCACGGTATAGATAACGATTCGCGCACGCGCGCATGTCACCGGCAAAGCGCACTTGAGGCGGCGGGGAGCGCTTCCGCGGCGCGGCAGAGACCAGGAGAAATGAACGGACCTTGTAGATGTCTGTCTCCTTTTCAGAGAAGCTGAGCTCTGCTAGCGCCTCGTCTTTCACGCGCTGCAGGAGGTCATCCTGGAAGAGCTTGTCGACGACGACGTGCTTGAACGGCGAGCTCCCATCGTACTCGGAGTGCAGGCGGTGGATATTCGACGGACTGAAGAGATCCGGCGCAAAATGGGGCGTCGGATCGGTGGTCGCGCTCGATGCGGGGGTGTCTGAGAGGTGGCTCGACTTGAGCCTTTTAAGCAGCGAGGGTTCGGAGTCGGGCTGGGGCGAGGGGGAGCGGTCGTGTGTCCTGTGTGTCATGGCGGTGGTCGTGGTCGCTGTCCAGCCTGGGCGAGAAGACGGGGAGGTGAGTCGGTGCGGCGGAGAGCGCAGGCTGAGGGGGGTATTATGTGAGGAGGAGGAGGATGATGGAGAACGAAAGCCTCGGCCAGACCAGACTGCGAAATCTTGCCTCGGAGCCCATGTCCTAGGCGCCCGACATGACCGCGCCCGTAAATTCTCAGCCATCCGTCTAGCCCAGACCGTCAGTCCTCCCTCTTACACACTCTGGCATCAGCTTTCCCGTACGACGCTGCATGCGCGTCCTAGCTGATCTCGCGATAGTCCTCTGCGATAACGCCTACACGAGCATCGTCTCGCCCCAACAGCCGATCCTCCACAATACATATCGCCTTCCTTCTACAGCGCACCTCGGCAAACGCCGCACTTCCGCATATGGTCATCCCCCGTCCCAGTTCGCAGGTGTGGCCTAGTTCCTGAGTCCTCCTCTGAAGCACCCGGGCTCGCACAGCGAGGCACATGGGACATCGCCCCAGGGCGAACCTTCAAACGCTTCCTGGGCATCTCGCGCGTACGCCCACCTACCGCCGCACATGTCCAACAAGGACACCCTCGCCTCCTGAGAAAAAAGGCGCAGATTCTGGGGTGTCGGAGATGAGCATTTACAAACGCGCAGGCTGCACCCGCGTCCGCTGCCATCTGCATCTCGCATCTCTGACACGAACGGAGCGTGGCCCAGGCCGGCCCACGATCCTCCCGGCGCTCGCCCGTCTTCTCTCGCCCAGACTGCAGGAATTCGCCTGCCCACCGTCTGCCAGTGCGTGCGTCCCAGCTGCCTCCGCTGGCTCTCGGCATCCTCTGTCCCCGAGGCGATCTTCCCTCCAGAAGTCATCCGCTAGATGAGCACGACGTCATGGACGGGCTATATTCAGTGCAGTGGCGGCACGAGGGAGGCCCTATTGGCCACGACGGGCTTGCGGCCTCTTTACACCCACACCATCATTCCCGGTGCCCTTCCAGTCTTCTGTACACTAATGACGATCGCCAGGGGCCCAGACCTCGTAGACGAAGCGGCGGTAGCGCTCGCAAGGGGCGAAACAGGGAAGCGCGTCCACGGTGGGGAGAAGAAGCTATACATACAGCAGGCGCATGTAACCAGGACAACTTCACGTCCATCTACAGGGCCAGGGGGAGGAGACGGTCCAAGATATGTAGCCAAACCATGTCCAGGGACAAGAACCTGAAGAAGAACGAGTGAGAGGGATCGCGAGGAGCCGCAAGAGCCGATCGGAGAGCGGAGAACCGAAAATCAAGGACGATGAGATGATGATGTTGGGAACGGGCGTAGGTACTGCGAGGTCGCTAGCTAGATGGGGCAACAAGTGGGTATGCACCNGGGGAATCCGCGCAAACGCTGGGATTATAACCTATACGTACGTACTCGGACACGCTCAAATACACATGTGCAACAAAAACCGATATACACGAACGCGCTGGCCTCCTCCGGGTCGGCCGCGGTGGTGGAGGTGATAGCGACGACGACGACGATCATCCTAGGCATCAGCAGGCACCCCCCCTCGCCGTGCGCGTGCCTACGCCTACGCCCCTCACAAGCAGGGACTGCCGGCCTGGCCTCGCCGCCGACGCCTGTTGAAGGCCAATCATCCCGAAAACGGCGCCTTCTCGTCATTCGTCGACGGCGGCGGCGTCGGTCGCGAGACACTTGTCCGACCAGACGAGGGATGCTTGTGGGAGTGCGAGTGCGAATGCGTCCGCGCGTGGGAGTGCGAATGTGAGTGTGAATGCCGGTGCACCCGCGGAGATCCGGCGACATTGACGGGCGTCGTCGTTATCCATGCCTCCATGGCGTGCATCTTGCGGGCATCCTCCTCCGACATANCCCCCAATGGGCACCGTCGCGTACACGGTAACGTCGTTCTTGCCGCTTTCGGGACTAGCAGCGAAGTGGTGCGAACGACTACCCGTCGTAGGGGCACATGAAGGCGAGGTGGGAGTTGGGACAAGATAGATGCGTTGAAGAGGGACATCGGTCTTGATGGGTCGCAGGCCAAGGAGAGTCGCTCGGGCGCCAGCGATGAGCTCGCGGGAGATGTGCCTGTAGTATTGCGACAGCGCGATGACGATGTGAAGCTAAGCAACGGGCCGCCGCAATTGTGTCCGCAGCGGAACAATGCAAACGCGCAGCGGAGGAAAGAACACACAATCAGTCATCCACATCACACACGTACAGCCCAGATTCGGACCGAGCGGAGGAGGGAAAGGGACAACTCACTCGTACGACGATGAGGATGAACATCACGCCGAGCACGGCGACGACCGCGCGTTCGAACCACTGTTCGCAGTTCTCGAGCGAGAGGCCCATCTCGCCCATGTCCCGCATCAACTCCGGGTGGCGGGAGAGCTCTTCGCAGACCGTCGACCGCACGGACGGCGAGCTGAACGTCGTGTAGCTCACGCTCAGTGTTGCGAGCGTGACAAAAACGAAGTCGGCGATGGAATAGTCGCGATAAATGCGTACGAACAGGCGTATGTGCTGCGGACGGACGAGCGGATGGACGGACAGCACGACATGAAAAGGAAGGAAAATCCGCAGTCAGCTTCCTCCCTGTGCTCAGCACATGGCGTGGCGCAATGAAAGAACATACCTTGGCTATCCCTATGAAGCCAATGAAACATGACGCTGCGGCGGCAGCAAAGTAGGCGAAGAGCAGGCCCCAGACGAGGCGGACGCTGTCGACCGCCCAGACGTCGATTGAGCTCTCCCACTCGGACTCGCTTTCCCATCCGAGCGAGCGTGAGAGGGCGAGGAGGCGGAGAGCAAATGCGAGGTTGCAAACCGCGCCAGCAAAGGAGCCGGCAAGAGAGAGAGACCTAGAGAGCGACATGTGTATGTGTGAGCAGAGGAGTCGAGGCCTAGCCGGGGGGCCTGAGAGGCGGAAAGGGGAGACAAGGAAACGAGGCCAGGAGAGAGAGAGGAGGACTTGAGCGGAGCGAGTATAGATAAGGAAACCAGCAGAGTGTGTGAGAGGGGAATTGAGAGAAAGGAGCGGGAGGACGAGTCTCGGGTGAGACAGGCAGGGAGGGATATGGATGTGAGGAGCGGTAACAACAACAGTCGCGAGATGGGCTCAGAACGCGAACTGGGCGCCCAGGAGGCGCGCGCCTAACACAGGCGCAGACGAGCGATGGGTTGCAGACGAGCCGAGCGCGCACTCACCTGATGGGATAGCGCGGCATGACGTTTGCTCTCGTACGTGAGCCTGCGCAGCTGCTCTGTCTACGGCCCCCTTCGGTGCTCGTGCGCTCCGGCGCAGTCCAGGGTCTCCGAGTCGAGGGGGAGGGGGGAGGCGGACAGAGGAGGTGAGAGGAGGAGGCAAGGGGCGGCGCGGGAGGGAGGGAGAGGAAGATTTGTGAGACGGGCGAGGTAGGAAGAAAAGGGGCCGCGGTCGCGCTCTCTCGGTCCTCGGATGCTCACTCGGCGGCAAAATCGGACGATGAATGGCCACACAGAAAATATCCAGTATGTAAGACCCACTTCTTATGAGCCGTAGCACTTATTCTAGGACCCGCATATCGCGAGCTAACCAACTATCGGGATGAATGGTTCGCTGCCCGCGACCCATGGCCAGGTGCGTCTGATCAGATTCGACGTGTTCCTGCGATGCTCACCAATCCACCTATACCTCCGACGCGGCCTGCTGCACCAATGACAGTCCGGGATGACCGCCCCTCCTGATATGTCCGTCGGCCCCAGTCGGGCTTTCTCGCGGTACCATGGCGGAAACCGTGCCTACGATGTGCCCGCGTCTCCCACAGAACGCCCACTTCGGACACTCCCATCTTTCATAAAGTGCTCAAGAAGCGTTCTGCATTCATACATATAGGACGGCACACTCGGCATCTGGGGTATGCGGCTTAGACGGCATCCACCATCTAACAACTGTCTGCACTGACTTCTGCATCCGTGGAGCTTTGACACCTGTGGCACTGTCGCGCTGCAAACCCACCGTATTTCGATGGTATTGCATGGTGGCCGTGTCGTACGGAGATATGCCTCACCATCTGTACTCATGCTGTGGCTCTCGGGGATCCAGTGTTGTGGACGATCCGCTGACACACGACTTCCACGTAAGAGCCGCTGATAAACATTCACTGGAGTCTTTACGAACACATATACAGTCGGAATCCAAGTACAGCCATCTACGAACGTCTACTTCATCTGACTACGCGCCGTCTCGAAGCATTGCTGCGCGAGTCTCCAATACCAGTGCAACTGAAGTGTTCGACAAGTGCTGCGCCATTCGTATGTCCCTGTACCAACTCGTTCGCAGTAAACCTGTTACTTATCCCTGTATCTGATGTAAGCCTAAAGGAATGATTGTACGTCAATCATGTCATGTGCGTGTGGGCAGGCAGAACCACATGTATACAATGCACGCTATGATACAGGGAAGTATGTCGTGTCGCCCAAAGATCTGCACGAGGCAACAGCACTAGGAAAGGAGACCAGACCGATTCTCATACGCTGCGTGAGCCTCAGACGTTGACTTATGTTGGGCGTGTGTTGGCCCTCGTGCCTTGTGCGCGTTCCTTTTCTTCTTGTTCTAGGATATCTCTCCACGAGTGATCAGGTGCCTATCCGCAAAGCAAGGAGTAAGCGACGATTCTCGGGAATGTTAATCTTACTGTAACTCACGATATGGTGGATTCGGTGGTCTTCCTCCTCATCATACTTCTTAGCGCGCTGACTGTGCGTCAAGACGCCGGCAGCAATTATGATGCCGATGGTGAGCCCTTGCGCCCACATACGGGCCTGAACAATCTGTTCAGCGCGATCAGCAAACCTGAACTCTCTGCCATTCCACGAGCCAAAAGCGAACCTTCTGCGGTGTTGATTGATAGCTACGAGGTCGGCGTCAGTCAGTCAATTCACGTATCATTGAACCATTGCACATACGGGTCCCGCATAATGTACGTGAACGATCCAACAAGAGCTGTCGCCCAGCTCGTCAGGATGATACCGTACTCGTGCCGCTTGGCGAAGTCGCTGATCTTCTGTCCAGTGGTCATGGTCTCCCATTTGGCCTTTTGACGCGCCTGGACTGCGTCTAGCTCAGCCTTGCCTGCACCAGTCCTACGATGCGTGACGCGCGCGCTGGTTAGCCTACGACAGGGGCGAATACGCTCGCTGGGGATACGTACCAACGTTCCTCCTCAAAGCGCTGCCCTGCATGCTCAGCGGATATGACGAAGGACGGGACCGCGACGAGGATCACGCCGAGGGCCTTGAGTGAAGGCGGGAGTGCGCGGTAGTAATGCCACCTGCGGTGAAGGACGTAGGACGCGGGGAGGGCGAACGCGAGGCCGCCTGCAAAGCCCTTGAGGCCACCCATGATGGTGGCGTGCTGCTGAGCATCGAGCTCTTCTTTGGTTACAAGCTACGGATCGGGGTCAACGTCCGCGTCGCGATTGCACTGTCAGTATGAGCGACGGCGCGCACCTTCATGGTGGGGCGTGGTCGTGGTTGGAGACAGAGAACGTTGACGGGTTGGAGGCGGCCATGGTGAGGCCAGGAGCGGTAAATATAGCGCTAGAGTGGAAGGGTGAGGAATCGGGGATGGACTGAATGCAGGCAGGACTCAGCAGTATGCGCGGGCTCACCCGGATAGCCAGGGAACATCACAATGACGTCACGCGACCTGCCCTCGGGGAACTCGCCCGCGGCCCGGCTTTGCCGATGCTAACTCGTCTGTGCTCTCGGACGTATTCTCGGGAGGGCTCGTGGAGTAGTTTGTTGTCTACAGAGTTAGCCGTGCGTCAATGTTATGTGATCAATCAATTCACAGTCATACATCACATTGAACGCCCAAGTTCAACTCCCTCTTCGCCAACGTCTCTTCTGCGCCCACAGCGTTCATTCACCAAGTTGCCATGTCCCCAACCTTCCCCGCCTCCGTAACTGCCTCTTGCCTGTCGCGGGTAAGATCGAGTCCCAGTTCTTTCTCTTCGTCCTCAGGGACGACGCTACATGGCAGGGGATGAACGCACCTTTGAAGCCGGAAGACGTCGAGGCAATCGGGCGGAGGTTGGGAGGAGGGGAACAGGAGCCCCACTGGTATCGATAATCGAATCGCCTTGTCAGTGGGAATAGCGTCGTTGTCGCGTCACATCTACTCACCACAGAGTTACTCCAGCAACGCACGGTAATAGGTGTGTATGATGACTTGCTGTCTCATGTTTTGTATACCTTGTTGCTCGTTATTGGAACGTTACGCCTAATATTGACTGCGTAGTTGATGGGCCTTGTTGAGTACCTGCAGCCCTGCAACTTAAGGAATAACGACCATGGCGGGGGTCTACCCACTTGCAGATGTCCTGCAATCAGTCAAAGTATACGTGCCACTCGACACAGCACTCGCGAACTAGTTGGCGGATGATACGGCCAGCCTTCACAGAAGCTCTTACGGGCCTTGTCTTTTTTGTGCTTGCCACCAGGGCACCTCGAGTCGGTCCTCGACATCACCTCGCTGCGTTGTCCTGACGCTTTGTCTCGCTGATATGGTTACTTTGCATATTGCAGGTGTGACGCTTTGCACGGCCGCCCACGCGGGCCGGCTACAATGTGGCTAAGGACAAAGCCCACCCTCGCCTCGAGTCTTCAAATACGGGACCGGACCCACCGCTCCTTTCCTTTCAACCACACCTGCGACCACACGCACCACCCAGCCACACCTGTGCCGCTGCTCTATCCCAGATACCCCGCCTCGCTCATACCCCTTTCTCGACTCTAGAACTCCCACACGTAGAACGACTCGGAGATGGACGCCCGCTCGTACAAAGACATCCGCGCCAAGTCGGGGAACACCTACCACACCTTCGTCGTCCCGCCCAAGGACGCGTCCAAGGCCACGCTTTTGTTCGTCCACGGCTTCCCGTCGACGGCGCACGACTGGCGCAACCAGGTCGCGTTCTTCCTGAAGGCGGGCTACGGCATCGTCGCGCCCGACCTCCTCGGCCACGGCGGCTCCGCGAAGCCGTCTGGCCTGCAAAACTACGCACCCAGCAAGATCTGCGCGGACCTGGTGGACATCCTCGACCAGGTCAAGGCCGTGCGCGCGGTGGCCATTGGCCATGATTGGTGCGTCGTTCAAGCCACGGTCGTGGGGTCTGGTATTAACCACATTGCTCATTGTGGCTGAACGCACGCAGGGGCTCGATCGTCACGTCTCGTTTAGCGTCCTACTACCCACAGCGGTTTGTCGCGTTTGCCTTCCTGGCTGGAGGCTACTACCCTCTCCTCGTGGGTTTTGACGTCGGCGCCGCCCTTGCCTTCAACAAGCAGAACTTCCAGTCCGAGCTGTTCGGCTACTGGCTGTAGGTCCAGCCACATACCCGGTATAAGAAATAAGTTTGTAACACCGACAATTTGCAGCTTCCTCGCCGAGGACGGGGCGAAGAACGTGGTCGACGCACATGTCAGTACAAGTTGCACGTCGTTTATCTATGGCCGACTAACTACCATTGCCGCCTTCCAGCTCGAGTCGATGCTGAGCATCTGGTACACCTCCGACCCGACGTTGTGGAAGACCGTGCTCGCACCGACGGGTGCCCTCAAGGCCTGGCTGCAAGCCGACAAGAAGGCGCCCCTCGCCTCTTTCGTCACCCCAGAGGTGAGGGCTCGTTCGTTTTCAGCGACAGTATGCGCGCGATGTGGCGGTACGTCGGTGCTGAGTCGGCGATGATCTGTAGGAGAAGGCGCGCATGCTGAACGAATGGCGCAAGACCGGCCTCGGCACCGCGCTCAACTGGTACAAGGTCATGGCCACCGGGCTCATGTCCAAGGACGACGAAGGTACGCTCCTCCCTCCCTCCCCCCTACCTTCACCAATCCCCTCGAACGTCAAACTAAGTCATTTCCTCTCTTGATCGCACACAGCCGTGAACAAGGAGAAGCTCGCGCTCGCGCACCCCGTGTACTTCGCCGCCTGCACGCGCGACTACGTCTGCCTCGCGGAGCCGTCCGCGAAGATCGTGCAGAACTTCTGCCCGCGGGCGACCGTCGAGATGTTCGACACCGGGCACTGGGTCCAGCTCGAGGCCCCGGACAAGCTGAACAGGTCCCTCTTGGCGTGGCTCGAGAAGGCTGTGGGCAAGTGAGTGTGCTACGTGAGATGTGCTACGCTTGGGTGGCGGGTGCGTTGAGTGCAGCGTTGTTGTAGGCTTCGTCTTAGAGTACAGAGTACAATATGATGTGAAGGTCATACGCCTTCCACGAGTGTTGTATGGAATTGGATTAGTACTATGTACAGTGTATGTTCTATGCAAGCAGGATTTAATGCGCTAGCCGATGGTTTTTCAACGGACAGGAGAGTGGATGAGGACGAGAAATGAGTGTACGGGTACATGAATGCTACAAGTGATACGGTATCCTAAAATATAATATGAGTCTCCAGTGTACGCCATCGCGCACATATGCCAAGCTCCAACCAAACCCAGTCCAAGAAGCTCGTCCCACGCGGCGCAAAGGCCGCCTCCCCATCACCCTGACGAATGTCCCGCGCCCCTAGCATGCGCACCCCGCCGCTCCGCCTCCAACACGACCTTCGGCCCGCGCTTCGCCATCGCCCAGAGGAACAGCATCACGACGACGATGAACTGGAGCCACAGCCACGCCTCGAGCACGAAGCCCACGAATCCCTCGCGCTTGACTGAGTTCGCGACTGCTGCGGCCTCGCCCTGCGACAGCCGGCGGAGCTCGACGGACTTCTCGTTCGCATCCGCGGGTGAATCCTCGTCGTCGTCGCCGCGTTCTGCAGCGTCCGGCTGGGTGGCGGACAGCGCGAAGCCGAGGCTCGCGAGGCTCGCGCGGTTACGCACGCGCTTGACCTGCAGGACCGCGTCGTCGAAAGTCTCGTCGAGGATCGCGCTTGCGCTCGCGTCCCGGCTCGGGGCAGCGCGGCTCTTCCCCTTCGCGCTCGGCCGTCTCCCGAGAGTCGAGGCGGATTGGCGCATGCGCGGGCCGTTGTCCCGCTGCGAGTCTTGCTGGAAGCGGCCCTCGACCCACCGGTTCGTGCGCGCACGTACGGTCTGTGAGAGGCGGTGTTGTCGTGTGGCTGCAGGGGAGCGTAGTCGGTCTGGGGTTGGCGTNGGGGGGCTCGATGTTGAGTTGGAGAGCCGGGCCGGGAGGGGTGGATGGGCCTGCGACACCTTCCTCTGCTTGGAGGACCTCGTTCGAGAAGGAGATGAGAGGAGGTGGCGGGTGGACCTCTGCTGGTGACCCGGGTACAGATTGGGAGGTGTTGAGACCTGCAAGATCGTACAGGCTGCTTGCTCGGAGATGGTGGTTGAACCCGCGCTCGGGCCAATCGTCGCCGAACTCGCTTCCCAGTTCGCTCCCTAGGCGTACGGCCGGTATGTGGGCCCTCTGTTGGCGTTTGCAACGTACTGTGAGTGGGAGAAGGAGGTGCAAGGCCGTCTGTCGCTGCGATCGACCATATGGATGTGTCTGCCTCTTCAGCAGGCTTCGCGGCCGCGCGGAAGCTCGGTGAGACTTTGAGTGACGGAGGGTACTCGCCCCAAGGTGGTATGGGCTCCTCGGAATCTGCGTCTGCTCCTGGTTGTGGGTCGAAGAGTCCGACTACTGACTTGCGGGCCTTATGCCCTGGGCCGCCTCCTCTGTGGCCTGTCCGGCCATCCCTGACTGTGCTTTGCATCTCTTTGAGAATACCTTCCGCAAAATCCTCTTCGTCATCTTGGACTGTGAGTTTGCTCATATCGCCAACCAGCGTACGGCGAAGGCTGCTGAAGCGGATGGTGCCGCCTGAAGGAACCCTGCGAGAGCGAGCTGGCTCTTCTTCAGGATCCTCGATGTCAATATCCGCGACGTCGAGGCAGTCGTAGACTCTCCTGATGCTGTCCACGTCCCACTGGGCGGCGCGCATCCGTTCCTCCGTCATCTTCTGCTGCTCTTTAATTTGGGCGTTGGTCTCTTCAAGCTCGCGAATTTTTGACAAGAGCTGGGAGATGATGGCGAACTCCGTTCCGGATCGTCCGTGCGTGGATGGTTGCGACGCAGAGAAGAAGGGATTATGAACGGCGGGGTCCTCCTCCTCGGACGGGTCGCTGTCGAAGGAGGACTGCTCGAACGAAGCGTCGGACGAGTCAGCAGAGATCTCGGACTCGGCCAGAGGCAGAAAACGGCGTTTGCGAGACGTGGACCGAGGTAGCTCTGACGGCGGCGCAAAGTCCTTTACTTGAGACGTATAGGAGTCGGACGCTGTCAATGAATCCGACTTCTTCACAGCTTGGCGCCATGCCTCTCGCTCTTCCTTCAGCCGTTGCGCTTGTACTGCGTTCACAGCCGCCTTGGCCTGCTCCTCCAGCTCTGCGCCCTTCGCCTGCGTCTTGTCCAGCTCTTCTCGCAGAAACTGGATCTCCTTCTCCAACGTGGTCAGTTTGCGCCTTCCATCCCGATCCGCCTTCGTCGATTCCGCTTCCAGCTTCTCAAGCTTGTCCAGAAGCTCCGCGTTCTGATCCGCAAGATGGGCCAACTCTGTAGGCGTCACGGAGATCCTGCGGGTATGGCGCAGACGCGCAGCAGGAGGCAGGGGATGTAGGGAGTCGTCGGAAGAGGTAGGAAACATCACCGAGGAGAACGATGCAGAGCCAACAAAACTAGACGACCCTATCCGCGGAGACGCAGGGGTGGAGGGCGAAGGGGAGGCGAGTCCAGTCCCTGAAGGTAACCTCGCGAGGAGGGCTTCATGCTTGGTCTTGAGCGCGACGTTGTCGTCGTACAAGCTCTTGCACAGAGCCGAAGTGTAACCCAGTTCTGAGACACAGCAAAAGCGGCTTGAGTTGAGTCAACGCATGCGCAGAGGGACTAGTGCACACCTGTCTCGCGAGTCTTGATGATCCCGTCCGCTTTGAGCAGCAGCCCGGAGAGTTCTTCCCTCGACTTCTCTTCCATCCACTCCTCCATGGGACCCCCGCCGTGCGCGCCGGTGCCGTCGGGCGACAGCGAGCTGATCAGCTGCGCCGTGACGGGGATAGGAGAGTCCAGCAGCATCTCGGAGAGAGGGGGAGCGTAGGGCGGCGGAGGGGCCATGCTAGAGAAGTGCAGTGAGCTCGATTTCCGCGCCTTGGCGGGAGGACNGGGGGCGGGGCGTCGACAGCATCGTTGAGCGTATTCAAGCTGGACAGAGCATACAGAGGGATCGACAGCCAAGGTGTATACGTTCTGCGCACAGGGGTGATCTCAGGTAGAATGGAGAGGCGACACGTAGAATGCGTCACAGAAATTAACGGCGATGACGACGAGCGAAACGGGCACCACCGGTGTGCGTGTCGTGTGAGGCTCGCCGTGTAGTACGACGAGAGGATGCGGAGATGTCTGCACGGTCATCCACGCAAACGTCGGTTTGGACAACCTGGACGTCTCTGATCGAGGCGTGCGGTCAGCCACACCTCAACTTTCACGTGAGCGCCTCTTGGTTTCGTCCTCCTGGTCGACCTCCAAGGTCCATCAGCCCTCGGTAGACTACCTTGGGACGCCGCAGCGCACATTGCACAACCAAGGGTATTCGAAGACTACTTATTCGAATGTATGCGATACTATCACGATTCACGGCACCGGAAGTGCAACTTCTGCACTTCCCATACATCCGCTCATCTGGTGTCTCAACAAAAATTGACATCATGTGCGGCTTGCATCCTGAGGCCTATATCCCAAAAATGAAGGGATTCTGCTCGGTCGCTGTGGAGATATTCAAATAAGAGTGCACTTTGGGTGAGACTATTTGCGTATAGATCCTGCTCGGCGCTTTTCAGTATTGCACCGATCACGAAAAAAAAGTTGGCAGGGATATCTAGACATGGTTGAACAATGTTCTTGTGAATTTTAGGAACGAACGGATGCCGCATCCATGTCAGGGTGGAAGAACAAGGCTTGCAGGAGCCAGGAGCGTGACATTCCGCCACAATCCTCTCGGTCGGAGTTTGGATGTAGCAGTGAGAGAGCGTCCCAGCGGGGCAAGATGCCGGAGCGGAGATGAAGGCGGCAAGTCAAACGCCCGTGACTCTTGGCGTGACCCTCCTCTCCGAACGGTTGCACATCTGTTGCGACTCATGCGGAGGCTCTTCTCATCGCTCACTTCACTGTTTCACCCTCAGAAAAAAGGGCTGCGTAGCCAAGAAGTTCAGTAATACACTTATGAAGTTACGAAGCTCGTAATCTGAGTGAGGAAAGAAATAACCAAGTAAGGACCAAAAAGTTGCACTTCCGGTGCCGTGATAGTATTTGATAGGCTGGCGCGGACACTTTACACAGACGACTCCCGCAACTATGAGCACGGGCGAAGCATACGCTGTGAGATCCGCAACAAGATTGAAGGAGCTGACCATCTGTACGTGTGTGATTATGGATACAAAAACATCGCCAACACAGTCCGCGGTATCAAGACGGTGGCCGAGAAGCCGTTTGCTTCAGAGCTAGAAGGTAGACAATCAGTTGATAGTGTCTGAGCGGAGTCGCAAGTCGGCTGCATTCACGTACCGGCGCGGGAGCATACTAGATCTCATAACATGCTATGGCTGCCAGTGATCTCTGCATCACTCACAGTCGCAGTCCCACTCGTACCCCCGTTAGCCCACGTAGCTGCAGCGTGCGACTCGGGCTGTGGCTCGGTCCAGTCGTCCACACCAAGCTCGCCATCCCACCCTGAATTCAGCGGAATGTCAGGCATCTCGAACGCAATCGACGTGGTCCTGTGAAAGTCACTGAGGCTGAGGCTCGACGATCGGGCAGCCGCCGCACGGAGATTGAGCAGGACACGGGAGGTCAAGGAGCTGTGGACGATTAGATGGAACCTGGGCCGCTCATAGGTCCGTCAGCAGATAGCAGTGCAGTTCGCGCACATGATGGCGTACAATTGCAGCAATGAAGACGCTTGTTTCTGAAATACCATGGTCAACGGGCGGTACGGTAGAGCAGCTGGGAAGTGGACCGCACCGGAGCCAAAGTCATGCAGAGCAAGTTGGCGACGGAAACCAATAGGATGACAGCGTAGAAGCAGTTTCCTATAGCAAGATTGAGATCTCAACTTCCTGGTATGGTCGTGGGAGCACGCACCATCTCGATACGTAGTGTGCAGTAAAGACGGCAAGTTGTGATTCGCCATTATAGCTGACGTACCCGTCAGCTTGCCAGATGCGAGAGTCAACAATGAATCGCACTTTTCGTCCTGCATTCCTTCAGTAAGGTCAGGCTGATGACAGCTTATTGGAGGCGAAAGTGCCCCAAAGCATCAGAGGGAGAGACGATGTCGAGTGTAACGCAAGACGTACCCGTTTCCGACAGGATGATGCACCCGTAGACCCACACGCTGCCGCCGTCAGAGATACTTACAATACACCCCGTTTCTTTCAACAGTTCACCTGTGGGATCTACGAGGCGACAACCATCCACAATCAGATACTTGCTGCATTCTGAGCGAGCGGACTCAGCGGAGCGTAGCGCACACTGTATGGTCTTGAGATACCGTTGGACGATGACAAGACATGAGACCTAGGAAGAGGTTCGAGTGTTCGTCATTTTGGGAAGAGCGGGATGCCAAGAATACTCACCACGATTGCAGTCGCGAGAGCGATCAATATACCCAGCACCACCCTGCTGAACTCCCAAAGAGCTAGTGTGCGGACAAAGAGGATACCTGACGAGGCCTCAATACTCAGTATGGGCCACGGAAGGAGTGGGGTCGATGAAGCCCTTGCCTTCCGATGTGAAACAGCCTGTGATATAGAGTACTGCCGACCTATTCAGTATGTCGTACCGTCCGGCGCGATCTGATGTGCAGACCTGTAAAGGTAGTCCACCAGCCCTCACATTCCTGTCACGGATCCGCGCGCTCATGAGGTCCAATACATGTTGAGCATGGAAATGTAGTTACCTCCCGGGATCGAGCCTGTGAGACTGTGCCAATTATCAATTTAAGGGATCCTGGGACCATACCATACTTACAGATCACGCTCAAAGCAATCTCAAGGAGGGGTAAATAGCGGTTCACGAAGTATATAACCTTCATGGTTGTGAATCTAGATGGCCACATGAAGGCGACCTGTAGTGCGCGGATGTCAACGTCTTCAAATCAACGAGATGATCCGTGATTTCTGACCTCGTCGCTGAATGTTTCTGTCACATCCAGAATCTGCCTGGTGTCGGAGACCATCGGGAGTAAAAGGTGCGATTCACAACACTTACAACGAACACCAGAGCGCTCACTGTTGTAATAGAATATGTGGAGGGCGTCAGCGGATACTCGAGGATCGATGCAAGGGATGACCCGAACCGTTGGCATACTGCAACATTGTTCCGTAGTTAGTCATGGACTAAGCTGGAGAGCTACGCAATGTAGCTCACTTGGACCAATAGGAGAAGGTCAGGACGCGACAATGCGCTTTCGAGGAGGTAGGGCAAGTCTGACATGGCTATCGCGATATGCCGGGGCGACGCTTGTAGTCACCTGCAGAAGCGTCCATGTCCCTCTTATAAAGCGGCTCGGTCTGCGGCGCGTACGACTGACGCTGACGGGGGAAGTCGAGTCAGCCATTGACAGTGGCGCGTACGGCTGATGCCAATACTTACCAGTGGTAAGCCGGTCTGCCACAGCCGCTGCGCTGTAGTAGTAAGAATGCTGAACGTGTTCGGGGCGCATGAATATTGTCGGCATCGCTATCGCCACACGGGCAACATTGTTCTGGAATGTAAGTTCGATGAGCACGTTTTGTTAGCATCGCCGGAGGTAAAGAAGTTATCTACTCAGGAACTTACGCTTCCATCTCGACCGCATGACGCCCACCTATTGAAACACCGGTCAACTTGATTGGTGTGTCAAACCTTGTACCAAACGCTCAAGCCCCCTCGGCTTTCTGTCCTTTCCATCTGCATCTTCACCTGGCTATTGTCCTCCACCTCGCTCGCATGCCATTCGGGTCCAATTCCAGGCTGGGCAGACACGTCTTGAAAGACACAGGCGTGGTTGTCGGCTTCTGGACGATGTGGGTACTATTCCTGGATTTCAACGTTTTCACCATCTGCAAGACATCGAAATACGTACACGGTCGTCAACAAGGATCGTTTGATGAACAACATTGAAGTAACACCTGCTGGTCAGCCACCTCTCTAACACACGTACCTCGTGGGTGCAATGCTCGCTGAGTCTCAGCGGCATGCTGTTATGGCACGACAGAGAATTTGAATGGACGACGAATGGATGCATGTCTGAGTTTACAATGCGACGTGATTACCATGGTACATATCTACGGATGTATGGTACTGATGCCCTGTGGAACGAGAGGGGAGCAAACATGTGGGATGAAAGGAGAGGACTGGCATGCAGCATGGACTACTACTTTTGCGTATTCTGGCCCGCGTTCGAGGACGATCCAAAGGAAAACGAGCCCGAGGGTGCACCGAAGCCGAAGGCGCCAGAGCCCTGCTGGGCGTTACCGAAAGGCGAAGACGCAGCGGGGGTGCTCGCGTTGTTGCTTGAAGGTTGCGCGCTGAAGCCGAAAGGCGAACTCGCGGCTGGCGTGGAAGTGTTGTTACTGCTATTGGTGTTGGAGGCACCGAATCCGAACCCGAAGGGCTTGTTTTCTGTCTTGTTCTCGGCAGAGCCGGCGGCGGGGGTCGCTGATGAGCCAGCATTGTTTCCTGTGGGGGCTCCAAAGGAGAACGTCGGCTTGCTGGTGGAGTTTGTGCCGCTTGACGAGCCTGCACCAAACGCGGGCGTAGAAGAGGACGCGCCGAAGGATGGAGTGGTCGAAGATGAACCGAACGCCGGCGCGGCTGTGGTAGAGCCGAACGGCGATGCCGTGGATGAAGCTCCGAATGCAGGCGTAGACGAGGACCCAAATGCGGGCGTGGACGAGGATCCGAATGAAGGCGTGGTCGACGAGGAACCAAAGGAGAAGGCGGACTTCGCAGCGGGAGCGTCAGACTTGGGGGTGCTCGAACTCTGCGCACCATTTGCTCCGCCAAAGACAGATGTGGTAGACGACTGGGTAGAGTTGTTACCAAACGAGAACGCAGGCTTCGGTGCCTCAGCAGGAGTCGATGCGTTTGAAGCCGGGGCGGAGGGGTTCCCGAAGGAAAACGCCGACTTCGGGGCTTCTGCCGGGGTCGAGGTGGTGGTATTGCTGGCGGCCGGGGCAGGATTGCCGAAAGAGAACGCAGACTTGGGAGCCTCAGCAGGCTTGGTCGATCCGCTGGCAGCGCCAAAAGGCGACGAGTTCGACGTCGATGAAGTGGTGCCGGCTGCGGCTCCGAATGGAGAGGTATTGTTCGTTGTTGGTGCTGCACCAGAAGCTGCACCGAATGGTGAGGGGTTGGACGCGTTCGTATTCCCTCCAAACGGCGACGAAGTCGAGGTGCTAGAGCCGCCAAATGCGGCGAACGCGGATTTACCAGCAGTACCGTTCGTGCCATTCGTTGCGCTGCTGTTCTGGAATGGATTCGCGGTAGCGTTAGCGCTTGGATTCGACGCAGCAGGCTGGGAGCTGGCATTATTCACACCAAAGCTGAACTTGGGTGTGGATGTCCCAGAACCAGGAGCGCTTGTCCCAGAACCAGGAGCGCTCGTCGCGGACGAAGGTGCAGCGGAGGTAGCACCGTTCGTGGCGGGCGCGGGATTTGCCGGCTTCGTTGGTGCGCCAAAGCTGAACTTCAGCGGCTCGGGGGCAG